>JAANIC010006346.1:4691078-4720481 GCA_017607545.1 Acromyrmex charruanus
AATTCCTCCCCCCCCCCCCCCTCGATTATCAAATATTCTCAATCTTCAATATTTTAGCATTCTCGAAACGCTCTTGATATCTTCTTTTGGAGACAACAATTTTTATTCTTTTATTGTCTAGTGGAACAGAGCTTCGTCGCGACATTATTAGGTCTTGACGTATTGCCCGCAGATAACGAATGTCGATAACGAATAGATTCGATTCTTTGATAGAATCTCTTCTTAGGACGACATTTTTATCAGTTATTCTTAGAGTGATAGTTTCCTTTTCAAAAGAGAAAACTTTTTCATGTCATACTTAGTCAATCATCAAAATTATATTTCTATTGGCATAAGAATGACCGGTATAAATTAAATTTAAGACCGCCATATCTGGAGAAATGAAGATTAATTTAAGAACAAATGGAAAAAAAAAGGATAAAAAGAGGATACTTGGGGTATTTTTGTTTTCATTATTAAAAGATTATTAATCTGCGTACGTCGAAATCAAATAATGCGAATAACGTTATCAAAAGTTAATTCAGTTAATGATGACATCGAGAACTGCCTCAAGCACAATTTTACTTTGCGTGCAAACTAAAATGGTTCATTAGGGGATTATTGAAGAGTACGACCAGGCAACGGCGTAATTTTCGTCAGGTCACTCGGAGTAACTGGTCTTATCGCTGGCATCATCGGGACTGGTCTCCCGATAGGCGTCGCCGCCGGTAGTACCATTGGCATGTAGACTCTGGTTGGGCGGTTTGATGACGGTGGGCAGGTAACCGGTACCGGTGTAAGGCGCGGCCAGGAACCGGTGCCGCGTCGACGGTATCGGGGTGGTGCAGTATGCGGTGCGGCTCGCGTAAGCCGCCGCCGCCGAAACGGACGCGGCGGACGCCACGGCGGCCGCCAGGGGCGAGAACGCCGACTTGGGCAGACTGTCCTCGCAGATCAGCACCTCCATGGCAGACACCACGTCGCCTGCGACACATAGGTAAATTCTCTTTTTCTCCCTTTCTTTTTTTCTTTTTCTTTTTCATTTTCTTTTTCTTTTCCTTTTCCTTTTTCTCCTTTTCTCCTTTTCTCTTTTCGCCAGACACCACGCCCGCGGCGCGCGGCTGACTTTCGACGATTTACAATTTACATTATCGCCGAACTATACAACAACGATCGATGAAGCGATAATATCACATGACAAGAGAAATCTGACAAAGGAGATCCTTGAAATTATCCAGATGGAAAATTTGCAATCACACACACTTGTACCGATAACTTTATACCCCGATAACCTTGTTAAAGATACTAATCCAGCAAATGATAAAACGAATAATGAATACCATATCACATTACGCGCATTGAACAATAATAGGTATACAAATAATTAAAAAATTAATAAATAAATGATGAAAAACATTATTTTAATCGCAAACGTACGTAATTTTCTCATCATGAAAATCATTTTCGTATCAATTACTTTGGAGTAACCAAATATATATTATAGTTATATTTTTTCAAGTAAACATAAATTAAATTGTAAGAATTTACCACCGATTTAATAACAATATTATTGCTAATATTTTTCGAAATAAATACTGTCTTGAATATAGTTAAAAAATTACTCGAGAAAAGTTAAGGAATCTTACCTTTGCAACGATGAAGAAGCGCTTCGACATCGGCGCGACGTCTCCCAGGGAATACACGCAGTAGAACGTCCACCGGCGAACGTTGTTGTTGCTGTTGTTGCTGTTGCTGTTGTTGCTGCTGCTGTAGCTGCAGTCCACAAGTCTGCTGGATACTTTGCATTTGCATCTGCATCTGAATTTCCCGCGACTCGGGGATGTGGTGGTGATGCTGGTGCTGATAGAGCGCCGGCGAGCAATACGCTAGCGAGCTCGCCGTCGGCCCGTAGAGAGGTGCATAAGGAGGAAAGTGCACCGTCGTCGCGGCCTGCAATCAAGTGTATTTCGCCTTTGAGAATTAAGTATCGCTCGTACATATAGCTGCAACCTATAATATCGTTGTCGCGTCTTCGAATAAGCTTCTTTCTTCCTTTCTTTGATTCGATACATTACGTCGGCGTAAATACGTCGCATGTTTTTTCTCAAGAAAATCTTAATCTTAACTTTACAGCGAATCTTATACATTGCAATATTTCTGTGATGATTCTATACATAATATACATATGTATATAAAAGCTTTTTAGCTTTTTTATGTACCTCTAAACAGAATATTAAATACTTTCAATCGCAAGTACGGTTAAAACTATAAAATAAAGTAAAACTATTTGAGACTTTTTCAAATTATAAAGATCATTTTTTGTTGTTAATTAAAACTAAAATTATTACGGATTGAAGAAACATTTCTAATCTGCTATATACATATATGTGTGCGCGTGCGCATTATAAAGATTATGAAGATGTACTTGAGTGTCAAACAATTCTCCGTTATACAATTCTCTCAATTACAACGCCCTTTATCGTTTATCGTTCTTATATTATTCTTATATAAAGGAAGCACAGCAATGTCTCGCGTTATATCTTAATGCCGAGACACTATCGTGTCTCCAGATTTCATTAAGAATAAGTCTAATTGTAAGATCTAAAGCAGGAAAACTCACAGCTAACGGGGGTAGTGGAGGACTAGGCCTAGGTTGAACCAAATCTACCGGTTGCAAAGTCTGTTGCGTGTGCGGGGGACTGCCACTTTTGCGTAAACTGAGATTTTCTGGCGCTGGAGTGTCCTCCCTTTGCGGTGTCAAGGCGGGTGTCAGTGGCGGAGTGTGCGTTGGACTCTGCGAGCCCGGTTCTGGACTACCCTCTTCCGAATCATTCAGGCTATTGGTGCGTTTTCTCGCCGTCGCTTCAGATTCCGCTAATCCCGACGACGTCGACACCACTGTAACATTAGCCACTTCATCGGGGAACTTTGCATGAAAAATTCAATAGTTCGAGATCGATTCGAGCACTAGGATACCGAGATAATCTCTCAGCTCTTAGTAAATGTTGGAATCAAAGTATGTAAAACAATTAGGCATTTATCAATATATTATCAATTACATTATTATAATTTTTGCTAAATATTACAAGCCTGATATATTACAAGCCTTGCGTGATGAACAGTTTAAGATGTTGTTGCAATTGCTATCGTATTATATGTATAACGTGTAAATCCGAGATTAAAAATTCTTGGATAATTTTATATTTGTACCTTTGTGTTTTGAAAGGTTTTATAGTAAAGAAAAAAAGATAAAATATATAATTATACATATGTATATGTGTGTGTGTGTGTGTGTGTGTGTGTGTGTGTGTGTGTGTGTGTGTGTGTGTGTGTGTGTAAATAAATAAACGTTTTACCTAATGAACGATCGGTTCGTAATTCGCCACCGGAATCAGAATCACGATCGTCTTCATTGCCTGTATCGCTGGTCGACAAGATCGTCGTGTTTTCGGAGATTCTAGGTCGCTTCAAGCCTGAAATAGACGGGAATCTCTACTTGAAATGCTTTAGTAAAGTAACAGAAAAACCTAAAACCTAAAAGCATACTCTATATCATGATTCTACTTGATATTTGCACAATCAAGAATTGTGATTTGTTGAAAATCCAATTGAGGAAAATAATACGTATACACATATATATATTGTACAATACATATACAATACATTGGCGTGCAGAAGCCAAGGGCATATCTTTGGCGGTACAAAAAATAAAACAGGGTACAGAATTCTCGAGGGTGCCGTTACAGCATGCGCGTAAGCACGTGTACGACTATTAAGGCGTCGGCAATGCGTGAAAGAATCCCGTTGGATGATTGGTCGCGCTTAGGAAGTGAAAGTCTCTCTCTGACCGCTCGTTAAAAAGTTTAACCGTTCCGTTTTATTAGTAAGGGAGAGATTGATAGGCTGGGGGAAATGTAGCCAGAGCGGTTACGCGGTTTCCGCTTTCACCCCCTTATCCCCTTAACCCACCCTCTTGTACTCATATATACGAGCGCCCATTTGCGTGCCTGTTTAAGCACGGGACTCTTTATCGTGCTTATTACTGCTTTCTTAATCACCATTTCTCCATTTGGTAGATTATCCGGATTTTCTCGATTATATGGATCGATGAACACGCGATTTGTCGATTGGTAGCAATTATTTAATTCTTTTGCGATATATTCTTGTTTTAAATTTGCTTCGTATCTGCAAACTTTCTCATTTGCGAGAAAATGCTCATCTAAAGACAATTGTGATAAATACAAACATCTTTGTTCCATTAAATAAATTCCTTTGTAATTACTTATAACTCGTACATCTTTTCTAAAGGTTGTGATTAATAGTTGCAATTTGCATTATATAATTATCGCTAATTAATATCGCATTATTCAATCGATTTGTCTCAGCAACACTGAATAACGCGCGCGCGCGCGTGTGTGTGATACAATACATATACTTTATATGTATATATATATATNGAGCACGAATGAACGTTCCTCGTAGGATGCCGAGAGAAAATTCCGCAGCAGGATACAGCTATCTCCACCCTGTCTCCGGCGTGGCATCTAGATAATAACATTAATAATTGACATTCGAGAACGTCAAAGGAAAGGAATGCAATATCAAGAGTCCGCGTTAATGTAGCTGCTGGCGCACCGAGAGGATGATTCTTAAACCCTCAATGTGTTGTGTGATACGTTTGTATAAGTGTTGCACACACGCGTTTAGAACCACTCCTCTTGTAGGATTCCGCCAGTAAATACTACTACTACTACCTATACCAGCAGAGACCGTTATTAAAATATCATTCTTTCAAGGATCGCTCCCAGCATCAACCCCTCCGGTTTTCGATGGTACGTACGTATCATTTCACACAATGTTGAAATTCCTATCCTTTTGTAACCTTCGTAAAGTCAGCGATGGCGTAATCAGTTTATATTTGCCAGATCTTTGAGGATACCAAGACATATCTGTGCTGCAAGTATTTGTCGAATATATATATATACATATTATATAAGGTGTTTTCAGACGATGTTGTTACAATTCTGTCACGATTCATTAAAGTTCGTGAGCCGTAGATGAGTTACATGAATTTGATCCAATAATTTGTAAATAAAAGTAATATCGCGAAAAACTTGAGATACCTTGTACGATATTTCAAAATGCTCCCTAGTAATCTGACAATGAATGGCGGCTTACGAAAGTGTCTATCTAATCAATGAAGGGAAAGGTGAGAAAAACGAAACCATTGTGAAACGTCACCGCCCTTTGGACGGAACGGGAAGCAACATGGCTCAATAGGGAACATAGTATCGCGAACAGGAATCTTTTTTTCTTCTCTCTCCTCTCTTCTCATCTCCCGTGATACGTGTCTTGTATTTCGAGAAGGGTGTGTGTGCAATTTATTGTAATCTCTCCTGTCCCTGACACACACGAATGAGAGAGAGATCTAACTTCTCTTGGATATCTTTCGACGCGGGGCAACCGTATATACTTTACGTGTATTTTGATACGCTAGAAAGTTAATAAAACTCGTTGCGTTGGAAAAGAGAAGCATACACACACACACACACACACACACACACAATCTATGTATACTATACTACGGTCGTAACTATTGGGTGAAAAAAATATTGTCATTGTGACTTATCATAATCATCTAAGAGGTATATCCAAGAGCAAATTTAGAGAGTTCAATCTCCCTCCTTAAAATTTTTTATTTATTTTTTTCATTTTTAATTATAAAGAAACACAACTTTTTTTTACCATTGATTCCAAGTAAATTTTTTTGTTGTCACATAAAATATTTTTTTCTCTTTTCTAGAGTCTCCCTGATTATAATCTACATACATGTAAGTGATTTCCGAAACTTCCATAGTTAAAGACATTTTAACAGAGTCAAAATACATAAGGAAAATTTTTGCAAGGTTTTCGAGTCGAAAAACAGAATATACGCTGAGAAATTGACAAGCAAATTCGTCTAATTTCAACTACAGATTTCGGTTTTAATAACTGTATCTTGTCTTTTTTTCAGGAAAAGTCGATTTACAAAATCTAATATTTTTCTATTAAAAAAATTGCTGTTTATATGCCAACAGAATAGATAAAAACCCTCCCTGAGAGAAATCCTGAATATGCCGATCTGGCGCTAATCTATTCCATGTAAGCAATAGATTTTATAATTTAAACTCGAATCGAATCAAATACAAATATGCTACAATAATATTATATTATTATTATTATTATAATAAAAAACTTTTTGGGAAAATTACATCTTTTATATTATAATTATATAGAAATTTGTCAACAATTAAAACTTTATCTACATTTCTTTTTCGATTCTTTCATCGCATATACACGTGTCTTCATAAACTTGTCAACTTGACAATTATCCTTGCAGTCAAAGTAGTTGGAATAAGTATGTAGCTTTCATATCAGCATCCGATTACACATAAGTAATACGCATTCGGCATTCGTCACAGACAGCTCCGTCAACTCTGCACACATTCTTATCAGTTAGATATCCACGTGCGTGGTTGCTCGGAAATGGCGATTAATTAGACGTGTTTGACGATGTACATGCATATACGAGTGGAGCTCGCATGCCGTGCACGGACCTCTCTAGCTCTCTCTTGACCAACGATGACAAGACGTACCACGTACCTACTCGAAGCAGATACACGCGCGGCGCGGCGCGTACAATCAGCGTTGAGCCGCTGAGCGGCTGAACGGCTGAGCGCGGGCGACCGGCGACAGACGTCGGGTGTTGTTGTAGGTCTACGCCCTAACCTGCGGCGGCATGGCGTATCAGCACACGGTGGAGACAGACGCGGACAATGGAATCATGCGAGGACAATACCGAATAATTTAGAATGGCACATAGATATCGGGAGTCGGGAGAAGCTTCGGCCTACGACGGTGGCGCGGCGGCGCATAATAGAGATAGAGAATAGGAGTAATAGGACACAGCCTGCGGGGCAACTGTGGAGGACACGAAACATCCCTATAAATTAGGCTTACGCGAAATAAGCCTAACCATTGCACGCTCGCAACGCATCTTGATACAACATTTTTTTCCCTTCTACTTTCCTGCATGCTTCTTCAGCAAGATTTAACAATCTCTTCAGGATATTCTTTCTACATCAATCAATTTCAATTTGAGGAACAACATTATAACTTATTTATTACTTCTCAGCCTGCGTATCGCAACGAAAAAAACCAATGTGTATCGTGTTACTTCCTTACTCATATATTATACATGGAGAAAGGAAAGTATGTACAATCAAAGAATATATAAAGAAAACATATGTATAATCAACTCCGCAGACATTCAGCCATACGATATCGATTCAATTTTACAAAGACTTTTTCGATCATATACAATAATATATCCATTTTCTCGAACGCTTTAACAAAATCTTAATCTTTCTAGCACCACAAATTTTACGTTCGCCAATTCTAGATCCCGAGATTATACGAGGGAGATGGAGGCTATGAATTATCAGTTCCTATTGTTCGTAAGCTCGTAAAGTAACTGGAGGGTGTACGCGAAACTCGGAAACGCTTTCTCTTTCTTTGGTCGCACATGCGATTGATAAATGGCTTTTGTACATGATGTTAATTTCAGGAAGCTATTAAATTACAGTTGTGTGAGCTAGAATAATTTACACCGAAAGTTTTCCTACTATAATCTGAGATTTAGCATTTAATGTGATTCAATAATTTCATACTTGTTAATGCATATGATGCATTTATGAAAATTTGTAATATACTATACACATGTAAGTAAAAGAAGAGCAAGAGCGCGCAGCAACAGCAGCAGCAATTTATAGATTCGAAACGGGATCTAAGCAATGAGAAAAGACTCTCATTATTACGTATCGATACGCTCGGAAAATAGCAGCGTTCGATCTGCCGCACAAAAATGACCCTACCGATTCGAGGACCGGTGCGAGAGTTCGAAGAAAAGGCAAGTTCCTTATCAGACACGAAAATAGTGGAAAAAAAAACAGAAAAGAGGAAAGAAGAAAGAAAGCAGAAACGCGAGGCGTACGGAGAAGGAAGAGCTCTTCAGCCTGTACAGCAGCAGCAACAGCGAGCAACAGCCCGATCAGTCATTAAATCGTCGCGATTCCCTTTTATTTCCAAGTCTCTCTCTCTCTCTCTCTCTCTCTTCTTCTATGCATATGCATGCACACACATGCGCGTACATATCACGTATGTTTGTGTCAGAGCAGCGCTTTACAACGTTCATGTGTTTTCGTTGTGAAAGGGGTACGTGAATATATGGCCACGAGATTGTGTGTACATACACCCCGGGATGATGGATGGGGTGAGGACCTAGAGAGAAAGAGAAAAAGGTATAAAAGGGTAGGAAGCGTAGAAAGGACATGAGAGAGAGAGAGAGAGAGAGAGAGAGAGAAAGAGAGAGAGAGAGAGAGAAGGAGGAGGGTAAGAGACGAGAACGTTGGAGAGCGATCGGGCGTAACGTTTTTAATTGTTTCGCGCCCAGTCGTCTTTTGTTTTGGCGTTTATGCCTCGTAAACGTTTGCCAAGCATGCTCTCCAAGCGTGGTAGTAGGCTTCCTCGGAAGAGGGTGGGCGCGATTCGCCCTTCCTTCCCATCCTGTCGCTTCCATTTCCCCGCTACAGGGGTTCCTTCGAGGAGAGAGAGAACTCGTCCTTCCACACCGCGACTATTTTCTCACTTCTATCTTCCGAGGAATATAACGTGATCGTTAGTTTTTTCCCTTCTGCTCGCTGTGCGCCGAATTTACAATGGCTTTCAACGGCTGCTCGGCTGAATGTTCGTCAATACGTTACGTTCGCGATGGGCTGCTACGTTGTCACGTATCGAGAAAGATTTGCGTCCGCAATCGATTCCGATCTACTTATACATATCGTATACTTATAATTCACAATCGTTTCTTATTAATTATCAAATTATCAAATTCCATTAATCTTTAATTCTTTGAGCACATAAATTTTTTTTTCTGATTATTATTATATTAATTTGAAAATAGATACGAGTTATTATATAATAAAAAAATTAATATTTACAATCTTTTTATTAAAGATGTCTATACGTACAATCAAGACTACTAAATATAAGATACAAATATATGTATTTTCCATGCTTTGATAATAAAAACAAACATTAGTTTTTTTCTTACATCAATCAAATATTTAAACGTACGTTCCCCGACTAAATTAATCAAGTCGACCGGATCGAATGGCCCTTTTATGCTCGCAAAAGTAGCCGAAGGGTGAAGCCTCTGCCTCTCGTTGGAGTGTCTGATTTCCATCGCTTTTTTTCTTTTCTCTAGAGGGCTAAACGTGGCTTCCGAAGATTATTTTAATCGCTTTTTATCGAAATTAGGTTACATCGAATTAGCCATGATTACGCGTGAATCATTATTGAAATGTTATCAATTTTTGGAACACAAAAAAAGAAAGGAATTGCGTGTGTTGTTCTAGATACGCAAAAGTTACTTACAACTTTTTAGGCAACATGTAGATGCACTTGATCTTATCTCTGTATACCGTTGTAATAATCTTTCAAAAGCTTTTTTTTTTGCTAATATTTTCATCGGTTAGTATAAATTTTCAAATATCTTGAAAGAGTGAACCTGCACAACTTGACAGATGCTTAGCATACCTTCATATATCATCATTCTGTATCTCCATATCTGAAGAGGTACAGCTAATTTTATTCGTTTTGTATTCACACCGAGTTACCAGCGTGAAATCACGTTCAAGATGATATTTAGCGACATTCCCGCGGATCTTGTATCGATCAACAAAGATCGAGCTGTCAAGGCTCTTCATAGACCGCTAGCGATCCTAAGGGAATCCGACAGAGCATAGAGGAACGTAGTCGAAAACGCTGGTAGAAGTTTTGTTCAAACACTCTTAGAGACGTGCTCCTTCGGCGGCGTTGCACGTGTACGTGCATTCGACCCCGAGAGCGAGTACACCTATGCAAATAGGTAAGGTCGGGCTTGGCCTTACTTATCTGTCCGCGTTTGTGTTCCCCGAAGTCCCGCTGACTCTTTGCAAACAATGTTGCCAGGCACGTCGTAAGTAGCCATGCGAGCCGACGATGCTTTCTCTGTCTCTCTCTCTCTCTCTCTCTCTCTCCCCCTCTTTTACCTTATTCGACTTTGAATTTGATTACTTAAATCGTGTTTACCTTGCCGAGTTCCTGCGACTTGTGCTTACATATTAGATATACTTGGGGACATCGCAAATCGATATAATGGATAACCGATTAATGGCGCTCTAGCTGTATTATTAATCCTTTGGTTACAATTAGACACTTTTCTAGAGAGTAAATAATTTTATTTTCCTTTAATACGTCTATTTTATATTAAAAAATCATCTTATCGTTGACTCTTGTGTGCGCACGCGCGCTCCAATTTTCAATTTTCATATATACATATATACATATATATATATATATATATATATATATATATATATATATATATACATACATACATATATATATGAAAATAAAATTGATACGTTTATTATACTGCAATCCAAGAATGCAATTAAAAATGATTTTTATCATAGGATAGTTTGACTAAGAGACCAACTAAGAGTTATTTTCACAAATGGCATTATTTTTTAATTAATTTACGTGCAATGAATACGACAAAATTTCAGCAGGTGAGATAGGTATGAGCTTTTGATGGATTTTAGAAAAATCCGTCGTGCGATCGAAATCTTTCTTATACGTTGTTCGTTTCCCATTGAAGACACACCGCGCCGCGTGAATTCACACGAGCGCGAATGCAAGGAAAATCCAAGGAATAAAGGGGAGAAAGGGAGGGCGGTGGGCGTATTACATTGGGGACGAAATAATTTCCTGGTGTCCTCCGCAGTCACGAAGGACGAAGAACGGAAGCGAACTGGTCTTTCACAAAGTTTCTTGGACACTCGAAGAAGCTTCTCCCTCTCCTGCGAGAAATTGCCGGATAATGGTCCCCGGTAGACGGAGCGACCAAGTGATCCTTACGGGATAAAGGGTGTGTCGCACACGTACGTACAAAAGGCGCCTGCCGCGTGCGTGTGTGCACCAGTTTCTACAAAGCCTCCCTGCTGCTCCTTGCTTCCTCCCTCCTACTCCTCCATAGAGAATCTCAACGGAAAGACCAAATCTCTACATCGTCCTTTTCGACGTAATGATTGCACCGTGCGGCGCTTCGCCCTTTGCTACGCGAAGCCCACCCTCGTGTATTTCGTCGCTCGTAAATGTCAGTTAATATACTCATGTAATTGACTCATGAATAACTCGAAACTATTTGTAGCAATCAATTGTACGTCTACATACACGCAATTGCAATACATTCAAGTCAAAACTATCATATCGTCATAAATATGGTATGGTTTACATACTGCGTGTGTGTTGTATCTAAAAAGGTTCAAATTAAAAAAAAAAGTAAACACTCGAAAATAAAGGCCCCATGACAAACCTCTAAAATTAGCAGATATTAAAATCTTTGTATGTATAGTTACATCGTGTTAAATCACGGACAATCTATTATTATCTATTATTTTTATAATTACAAACTTGATTGAAATAGCATAGCTATAATAACAAAGGTATATTCAATCAAAAACTGATAAATTGTCAATTGACAAGTCAGTTTCCAAGAAGGAGCGTTATTATTAGAAAAATGTGCTCGGATAGAGCATGGAAAGAAAATTATGAGAAATCAGAATGTTAAAACTTTATTTTCGTTATACTGCCAAGGATGAAAACTATTATTTTTGCCGTTATAATAATTTGACAACGTTGCAATTTTTTATGACGGTAACGATAACTAATTGAAAGCTAAGATCGGAAAAGTCACTTTTAAAAAGTAATTTATTGTCACTAAACGTTATCTATTGAAAAAAGTAACTTGTTATTTGTAACGTCTCGATTCATTACTTTTACTCATTACTTTAATGAATTACTTTTTTTCAATAAACAACGCGTAATGGTGACAAGTTACTTTTCAAAAATGACTTCTTTTCAACCTTAGCTTTCAGTTCGTTATCATAAAAAATTGCAATGCACACTTACTTCCCATCTCTGCATATTGCAATAAAAATTGTAATAAAAATTATCAAAACAAAAGTAACGATGTTTGGCGAAAAGATTGAATTAAAAGAACCTTAATCAATCGCTAAAATTTTCTTTGCACATTCAAAGAAAGAGGTTCTTATTTTTTTTTTTGTAAAGTCACAAGTATCCATTTCTTTAGCATTAAGTATAAAGAAGTAGATATCTCTTTCCCTGTTCACGATATAATGGGGGCTCGTCGAGTTTCTCTCCACTACCGAGAGTACACCCACCCACTTGGTAGCAAGCAACCTCGTGATCTCTCCGACCTACTCAGAGAGCGAGAGAGAGAGAGAGAGAGAGAGAGAGAGTGTGTGTGTGTGTGTGTGTGTGTGTGGTGCGCGCGCTAGCGACTAACTCGGGATCCCCCGCAGTCGAAGGCACTGGTCCGAGAAATTCAATTACTGCTAAACTTCTCGACCGGAGATTCTCCTCGGTTCTATACTAGTGTAAGCACTCTGTTTCGAAGATCTGCCAGAAAGACATCTTACGTATCTCCCTCGTCTCACAGGTACGTGCGGTACATTCGGAATCGTAATTGAAACCAGGTGCATGCGAAGGGTTTCTATTGTACTGATGGGATACTATCTTTATCGCTCGTGATTTCTGCTATTTTTAACTGCTATAATATTTATTATACCAAAACAATCAATATTACTATAAAATGGAGTTGGACCAGAAAATCACAGCACCAATAGTTTTATAATAAACTAACTCTGTCAGAACAATAAATCGAGAATTAATAAATCGAAAACGTCAAGTTATCTTCAATGTCAACGTATAATAATCTACGTTTAAAATGAAATCTAAACAATTAAGAAATTTTTTTTCTATTCAAATAAACTTTTCAAATAATAACAATTAACGTTAAATTTATAACGCATATATGATGTGTACAATATATGTTTAAACAAAACAGAAACTTTTACAGATATTATGTCACAAATCTTAAAAAAGTGGAGATAAATTTGAATAATTAAAAATTGTTGATTTAATAATTTATGTATAGTTTTACCGATGTGTAGTTTCGATTTTAAATTTTCAACAGATTCCTTCACTTTTTTCTATTGTAGATCTATAAATTTGTGCATTTATACATCGATAGAAGCAACATAGATTCCACACACACGCGCGTGCGCGCACACAATTCAAACTTGAATCAATTCTTAATTACTTGAGGAAATTAGAGAACGTTTTTCCTTTCCATTTTTTTCATCGGCGACAAACTCCATGTTCTATACGGAATCACGGAAGCATCTCCCCTCGCAGGGAGAAAATGTTCGCTCATGATATTCTTCGTCGACATCGTTTGCCTTTTTTTGCACGCTTTGAATTCGCCAGAAGGCGATCGCTATCAGATCTCATGCCTTCCTCGTCTTTTTCGTTTCTTTTTTGCTCTCTACGTGGTATAATCGGGTACTCTGTGATATACCACAGAAAGCACATCGCTTACAATAAAAATTATATAAAACGACAAAAAAGCATGCACGAAAATAAAAGCAAATGTTTTATGTAATTTAAGACGTGTGACAAAACCTTTAATAACATATAATGTTCTTTTAGATTCTTATTGTACTTATTTTTGCTTATTATATTAAGCTTATTATAGATCTGTTCGCCTTGCTTACACTTTTTACACTCAGCATCTTCGCTTTCTCTCTTTTCAGTGCCAAATATATGTATATATGTATCTATTTCATTTTAAATATAAAAAGTGTGAAAAAGTGTAAGTAAGGCGAACAGACCTTGTCTACTTAAATAATAAGCTTAATAATAAGCAAATAATTTATTTAAAAAATATTTTCTAACCTAGATTTTCCCGCAAATGTGTTATTCAATAATCCATCGAACGAAAGAAGGAAAAAGGAAAAAAAAATGAATCGCACTAATAAGGTATAAAACGTAACGGTTGAGCAATTAAATGGATTATTCCGCACACTCTTGTTGCAAGTGCAAGCTGAATGGACACGCGTGTAATAAAACATGACAATGCGCAGGTAGATTTGATTAACCACAACTATATTCGCAACGCGAGTACAACGAAGGGCAATCTCTTTCGAACGTCACTGCCAGAGGTAACAATAAAATGCAATATGAGCGATAGAAAAGCGCTACATTGATTCGAGTGTTCGTAACAAACCGATAATCGATTACAACTTTGTTGAAATAAAATGATATCAGCTGAGAAAAGAAAGAAAGAAACTGATTCTGATACGTGAGTAGAAAAATGCGTACCTATTCCGGAAATGTCTTTCCTAACTTTTTTTCACATGCCTACATTTGCTGTTAATGGCGAGTTCTTTGATCTTAACATTCGCCGCGTTTAAATGAGAAATGCGTGTAACGCGAAATAAATATATAGGTACATGTACGAAACAATAACAAAGGTTTTCAAATATACGATTGCAGGCTAAATATATATATATGTGTGTGTGTGTGTGTGTGTGTGTGTGTGTGTGTGTGTGTGTGTGTGTGTGTGTGTGTGTGTGTGTGTGTGTCGAAACTGAAATGAACAAGCTGGGAAATTTAAAGTAGAATTGTCGATACACAAAGTAAGGTGTCAGCAAAGTGGGAGAGCTTGGATTTATCAGAAGCTAGGAGCGAGAGCGCGCTCGATTATAAATATCTATATACATATAGTATAATGTTGAGAATATAAACGTAAACGCGTGCATCTCGTTTATACTTTGCAGTGCGAGAACGATTCGTCGTTTTGGAAAAGAAGTTGGCGAAAGGAGAACGAAAGGGTCGAGCGCGAATGAACGGAGAGAATTAAAGGCCGTCGTACTAACGAGTACGACTTTCATTTCGAGTGGCATTCGAGTATAATAAGGGCCCGCGCAAGCTTGTGACCATTATTTACTTAACAACATTATGGCCTGCGGCCACTTGCCCTACTTAAGGCGTGGTACGCACGTTCTTAATGGGCACTCGTCCGCAACTCACGCGTGTGCACATGCGCGCCCGCTTCTTAGTCGCGTGCCACCGTTTATTATTGCCCCCGTGTATGTCGAGCTTTTACTATATAAATAGCGATATACTCTACAACTTCCTTCTCCGCTTTCAAAGCGCCCGGCCCACTGCGTGTTCAAATCGAAGATGGATGAAGATACTATGCTTATTCGCTAAATTCGCTTATTGCTTTGACAGGGAATTGAGCAATATTATAATAATATTTTATTACAATTAGACGTATACGTATACGTATACGTTACCTCTAATTGTAATAAAATATATAATTAAATCTTCCTATTAATTAGGTTTATTAATTAGATCAAAATTAAACTATAAGTATTTATATAAAACAACAATTTTGATTGAGCTTACCAATAACAGCATCACTCTTTTCCACCTTGGTCTGCCGATATTCATCTTGGGTGGACCTCTTCCTCGTAGGTAGGAGAGGTGCACATTCAGCAGGCTGATGCTGAAGTTGCGTCTGGATATGCACGGCAGCGGCAGCGGCGGCCGCCGCGGCTGCCGCGGGTATCGCGATACCCGTCGGACTCGCTACGTGCGCCGCGGCCGCGGCCGCGGCCGCAGCTGGGTGCGGGGGCGGGCTACCAGCTGGCGTCGTACCAGTGCTCGCTGGTAGAACCGGGGCAGTATTGCAGCTGCCGGCATTGTATTGCAATTGCAGGCCCAACTCGCGCGCCTCGCTCTCTTCCTGGGCCTGTTGCCGTCTCAGCGCGACCTGAAACAATGTGTTTGTTCCTCGCTGATCGACAACGATCACATACTCGTACATTGTCTCTCTCTCTCTCTCTCTCTCTCTCTCTCTCTCTCTCTCTCTCTCTCTCTCTCTCTCTCTCTCTCTCTCTCTCTGTAAAATTATCTAATATATTCATTAAGCGATACCAATTGAGCTATATAATAAACCATATCCTCCTTTGACATCCATACATTGCGTCTAATTGAATACTCAGATACTCTCATATTCCGCGAATAAAAAATATCGTAACATTATTTTTACTTTTAAATCTCGTAATCTCGTAATAAGTAAAAAAATGCAATTAAAATTACAAGTATTATGCTATAGAATTTTCCTCTGCTTCTCTCTCTCTCTCTTTCTTTCTCTCTCTCATACATGCATATGCACTTTACAAATACGTGAAAAAATCACAATTGCCTATTGTGATCATTCTGTTAGAGAAAGTTGGACGTTTGCAAAAAGAGGATATCGAGATTTGCTTTATTTAGAGAAATCGAACTGAGTTGAATATAAGCCGCGATCATATCAACGGCACTCAAAACGCACTTCTCGTTTACTCATATGTATACTGTATAGTATTACAATTCTGAATTCGCTCTTCAGTCTCTTTCTTTCTCTCTCTCTCCCCCCCCTCCCCCTCCTGATCTAGTAATTGTATGATTTGCCGGCTACATTGATACTTGTGTCTACAAATCTCTGTCAGTAATATAGCTTGTAAAGGAAAATAGAATATAAATATAATATCTATGTACTTATTAACACATTGATACAATGCAGAGAGGAACAAAATACTGAAGAGAGACAATTTAAAATTATAAATTAATACTCCAAAAATGGAAATAAAAATTAAATTCTAAAAATTAAATCAAACTTTTTTATCAATACTTGTACCCATTCTCCAACTCTATTCATCCGTCATTATGATGACTATGAAATCTCAAATACATGTTGCTCCCTTACTTAAAAAATAGTAAAACACAACTCAAAATATCAACTTTTCCAGAAAAGGAATAAACTATTTTCAACTTGACAGAAAAATATTCAATCAATCAAATAATATCGGTAAGAAAAATGTTTTTAACATAACCAAACATCATTTTTGTCATTTTAGTATCACGACCCTTAAGAAATTATCCTTTCTGCATGAGTTTCAACAATTATTAAAGTTACGTTAGTATAATAAATAATAAACTTTAAATGATCGATAGGATAATACTTACTTAACTTATTTATGATAATAATTGAAACATGATTTTTAAATTATGTCACTTTTAAAGTAAGGAAGTAGGTAATATATGTTTTACGATACATCTGATACATTTTTACAGAAATTTAAGCAACGAACCACTATCCCAACAGATAAGATTTAAGATTCTATCGAAATTGTAACATTAAGTATTTTTCTCAATGTTTCGTAAAATTATCGTCATCTTATTCGGCAATTTCGTGTATTTTTCCCACATTTTACAAAAAATTACAAATTAATAGTTTATATATTTCTTTCTCTTTCTCTCTCTCTCTCTCTCTCTCTCTCTCTCTCTCTCTCTTTCTCTCTAGAAATTAAAATAAGCATTGCGCTACAGCTAAAAATTCCTTTTATATTTAATCGCAATAATGAAAATTATCACAATTAATGGTCTACTAAGATGTTCTTTCCAGTATTTCTTCAAAGTAACCAAAATTACATACCGGAATTATAATCCTACACTTCATGCGATAATTTTTTCAAGTCTGCAAGTAAAATTCCAGTAGAAAAAGTTTGTGTTAAATCGAAATGATTTAAAATTTAAAAACAAACCTCTTCCTTTTTTGAAAAAGAGAAAAATTGGAGACGCGTTAAAAGATGAAACGAAAAAAAAATTCCATCCGCGTAGAGCAGAGTAAGAGGAAATTGTAAGAGGAAAATCTTACCTGAGCAGCCATGACGCGTTGTCTCTCGGCGATAAGGGTGCACTTGGCACAGACGCAATCCCGCCATCGGCAATAGCGCTTGTGTCCTTTGAGCGCGGACACGACTCCGTGATTACGACATCGCGCGCACTTTGGGGTCCGCTGAT
This sequence comes from Acromyrmex charruanus, assembly GCA_017607545.1. Lineage (NCBI taxonomy): Eukaryota > Metazoa > Arthropoda > Insecta > Hymenoptera > Formicidae > Acromyrmex > Acromyrmex charruanus. The sequence continues at coordinate 4,708,920 of JAANIC010006346.1, forward strand.
ACCTCTCGGCACTGGCGCGCAGGAAGAACGCGGCCGGTAGCACGTGATGTTGCTGTTGCTGTTGCTGGTGTTGCATCAGTTGGCCCACGTCGACGCCGAGACCGACGCCGCGGGGTAAAGACATGATCACACAGCTGTTGGACGTTAACGTGGTTCACTCGGCTCACTCGGCTCACTCGGCTCACTCGGCTCACTCGACTCACTCGGCTCACTCGGCTCACTCGGCTCACTCAGCTCACTCGTCGTCGACAGGAGCGGCGAAAGCTCTCGGCGAGGACAATGTGTACTCTACTACTCCCCGCGCGCGATCACTTGCAGCGATCACCAGACCGCACCGGACGATCACCGCGCGCCGTGGATGATCCGACGAGCCGGGCGCGAAATCTTAACCGCGTACTCGATGACACTCATCCCCATGTCGAGGGATTTGCACGTCCAAACCTTCTTGGACGCCTCCACACCTTCTTTCTATCCTCTTGATACGATATATACCTTTTCGGCAGGTGTACCCGTCGACCCGTCGACCCGTCGACCCGTCGCGATCGCGTCAATCGAGACTCAATCGCGGAGACGATCGGATCAGGCCCTTTACTTTACAGCTTACTTTACGCGCACCACCATCGAGACATGGCATGAAAATTTCCACCGTTACGACTGATTACGACTGATTACGACTGGTTACGACTGATTACGACTGGTTACGACCGTTCGCGGCAGGAGCAATCAGGAGCAATGGCAATGCATAGGCGCTTACGATAGTAGACGCGCGCACGCGCCTGCTCTCCCATAAGTTGGTACGCGGCTGTCGTACGGAGAACAACACCCTCTCGTTCGGCTGCCGGGGGCCGAAATGCGGAATCGCATCCCGTGATACACGCTCTCTCGCCCCCTCTCACTCCTTCTCGCTCGCCGGCATTGTCAACAATTGCAGCATCCCGGGTGAGTCGATTCAGGTAGCGCGCGCGGATAGACGGTGGAGGAGAGGCGGTAGTAATGCGGCGCGGCAGCAAAGTGGGAGCTCAACGGGGCCACAGTTCTCCTCTACCTAACGGTAGAGACTAGGGAGACGAGAACGCGAGAGAGAGAGAGAGAGAGAGAGAGAAAGAAAGAATAAAGAGACAGAGACGGATTCCACGGGGAGGGAGGAGACAGGGCAGAAACTAACGATCCCCTCCATACTCCACGCGAGCGCGAAATAAAACACTGTGCCACAGTGTTCCACCCCGAGACCTCGGCCAAACGCGAGGCCTCATCGAGCCACAGCCACGCCTCTACCGTCCGCCGATTGGCAGACTCGCGCTGTACCAAACCGAGATGTTAAGAGTTTATATCTGCTGTCGAGTGAAAGGGGGACATACCTAGCCGCGTACCCACCTACCTACCTTTGCCCACTCACTCCCCAAGTCAACCGTGTGTATCTTCTGTACGACGGTGATGCTGATGATGGTGGTGACGATGATGGGATGGTGACGTTGTGATGGTGGTGGTAGTGGTGTTGGTATGATAATGGTGTTGGTGGTGGTGGTGGTGGAGGCGGAGGAGGCGGTAGCGGTGGCAGCGACGGTGACGATAGTGGTAACGGTGGTGGTGATGGCGGTGGTAGTAGTGGTGATGGTGGCGGTGGTGGTAGCGACGGCGGCGACGGTGGCGGCGGCGGCGGTGGCGGCAGCGGCGACGGCGACGGCGGCAGCGGCGGTGGTGGCGGCAACGGACAAACACATTACTCTTTTATTTAAAACCCGTTCCAGCATAAAACACAATGCGAAGCGATGCTCAGACGTTTCTCCACGCTCCGCCTTTTGTTTCAGCCGACTGTTCTTAACCACGCACGCCTTTCTCGTTCTCTCCCTCTTTCCAGAAACGTGTCTTCTCTTTCTTTTCCTTCTTTTTCTTCTTTCGTACATATTCCTTATTTCGGTCTCTCTCTCTCTCTCTCTCTCTCTCTCTCTCTCTCTCTCTCTCTGCCCGTTGCCTTCCCTCTCTTCCCTCTTCGCCAGTCCTCTCTCCCATTCGATCTCTTTCGTTGGATACGGTCTATAAACCGCAACCAACACCGTCATCGCGACGAGTCTTCTTTGAATCATATTGTACAATGAGATTTGAATAGAGAAGAGAGGAGGGAGAAGGAGAGCAGAGCCCCATTGTCGTTTCACCAATGGCGGCCGATTTTATAGTGATCTAATGTACAGATGTTATTTACCCCGCAATGAGAATAGAATAAAAGCATTGTGCGCATTATGATTTGAATCCCGTATCTCGCTACGTTTCTATACCTACCCTCCTACCTACCTACCTCTCTCTCTACCTACCTACCTACCTACCTACCTACCTACCTATCTACCTACCTACCTACCTACTTACCCTCACCCTATCTAGCCCTAACACGCGTGATATACGTAATGTACAAAAGTGTACAAAAGTTACTCACGTTTCCGAGCATTCAAGCTTCCGTTTAAGCTCGAAAAATACAAGTAACGATGCTTTCGTGGTGTCTGTAGCTAGCTCGAATAACTACATACCTATTCCGATATATTATGATTTACGAATGTATTATACAAACATGTATAAATTCCCAAGAAGGGAATTGTTTCAACAAGAAGGATGTACATGTATATACAAGTAATAATAACGACGAGACTGACAATGAGAAGAAAGGACTTGATAAAAAGGATTCACAGAATCGTCAACATCGGATCCATTGGTTTTTCCTCTCGAATAAATCTGAAAGATCAAAAGTGTGAAAAAAAAAACACGATTGTCCATCACGTACCAAATATATTTCATATTTTCCATACGCCCTTTTTACGGGCGGTTCGCTGAATGATTATCGTGGCTAAATAATTGTACTTGTCGCAAATCGTAACGTAATAACGTGTCACGCGCAATCTCCAATTTCCACTCGGTCAAATTATCCACATTGTAATTTAGCAATCGATGAAATTGAATACGTCTGCTGCGAGCATCATCGAGAGTGTCACGTATATATACGTGTGTGTACGAGGAAGCATAAATATAATACAATCGCGAAATGACGGAAATGACTTTTTTCGATGACGCTCATGGGAAGAGCGTTTTTCATTTGACACCAAATTTGAGCAATAATAAAAAATGTATTCCAAATGCGAGGAGAGGAGTTCGTTGACGTCGGCGTATATCTATATATATATGTGTGTGTACGTATATACAGCACAGGCATGGACCTTTTTTACTCTCGCACATCGGCCACTCAAAGTGAACGTACATGCCGATGGGAAAATCAATAAACCAATAGGTTCGCCAATACCTGCCCGTTCATTAAGTATCATGTATGTACTTTTCGTCCCGAAATCCGAAACGCAAAATCGGAGAAATCGTATAAAGTGAATGAATGAAAACGTTATCCATCAAAAATTGTTCACTTTCCTCCAGGCTAGAGGATTAAGCCAATTAAGCTCCTGATGAAATCGATTTCAACAATTGCAAAATTGTGATTGCAATTTTATAAAAAAGCAATTTGAATAATATGCCATATTACGAGTATATTTACAGATACAATTAATTGTAAGTCGCGCTCCTCTGCCATTTAATGAAAACTATACAAATAACCGACTACGTTTCGTTGTAAAATCTTTTTCCCACGAATTCTTCAATTCTTCCTACTCTCGTTGAATGTTTCCAAAAGTATCCGACTTATCTCGTCTGCAGATTCAAGTCGAGTTAATCTGCTCGGTGGAATACTATATATATTGTTCGCCTACGCCCACTCGAGATTTCCCGCGGATCGCGTGCACCCTTGGAGGGATAAATAGCACGATCGAGATCGAAATCGCGGCAATATCGAATTACGATGTTTGCAAACGTCGAATTCACCCCTGACACTGTGTGTACGGACGGTTAGGTTGGTCGAATAACAGCCGCGATCGGAGATTAGATTAGATTTACTTTTACGTGGTGTCGCCACGTAAAAGCCTCGTATGGAAGAAAAGCGCAGGTAAAAAATGCTTATATTATATACGACGCGCGGACGCTTCGATCTTGAGAGCTTATATCCCTAGCTCTTATTGTCAGTGTACCGCTTGCGCCGTAACAGTAATCGTACATGTAACCTGTTTGCTCGATAGATACGATCGATACGATTGATACGATCGAGAGGGAATCCGACAGATCACTTCGATATAAAGTTTCGTGTAATGAAACTAATAACAATATGCCGCCTCTTATACACAATGTAATATATAATATGTACGAGTATAGATACACGCGATAATATTGTTGATACGTATAAATTTTATTAGCGCGTTTAAATGATATTATTTAAAATGTATGGATTTTATATGGATTTTAAATCAAGCAACACAACGTTTAAATTGACGTCTTCATTCTGAAAGATTATTTTGAAGACTTTGGTCACAGGACTCGCAGATCTGTCTCTTTAAACAGGTAACTACTGTCTCTTTAATTTGTCCAAGGTTGTAGACTAACAATAAAGTCTAAAAACTCTAAAGCGTATCAAACGATGCTAGTTAATCTTGTTGATAATTCTGGACGACATCAGCACACTAATACTATATCGGTGCATACGTGCGATATGGTGTCAGGTGGACGTGGATCCATCATGGTGGATTGGCGCGCGCTTGCATTCAGGCCGCTGTCGGATCGCGCGATCTCGTCGGGATCTACCGTACTGCGCTGCGCTGCGCTGCGCTGGTGAAATGTGAAATACCGTACCTATGACTTTTTGACGTGCTTTTAACAGATTGAATTGAAAATGGCTCCGTGGCTCTCCCGCCGCGCCGCGATATCCGCACCGAGCGCATATCCAAACGAGCGCATACCGAAACGGACAGGCGGTGGGAGATGCGCGCGCGCGCGCGCGCGCGAGAGAGAGAGAGAGAGAGAGAGAGAGAGAGAGAGAGAGAGATGTGTGTATAATTCTTCTCTTCCTACTCTCCCATCTCGATCTCTCGATCTCTCCTCGCCGATCTATCCATCTATCTATCTACCTACCCCTCCGCGCGGACTCCGTCGGATTCTCTCTTTTCATTTTTGCACATTCGCTGATGCAGCACATCGCAAGCTGCACCGGCGGAAACGACGTTGGGAGGGGAGAGGGAGAAAGGGAAGAAGGGACTGGACCGGTCAGTCCGTGCAGAAGGGGGTGAGCAGAAATAATGTCCTGGCTCATTTTTTAAAGCCGCCCCCATCCATCCGCCGCGTCGCGCCGGTAGGATGGTGGTCGGAGTTTTACGGGGGAAAAAAAAGTGACGGACGCGCGTAGAGGTATAGGTGCGGGTGTGGACGTGGACACACACGCACGCGCACGCGCGCGCACTCGGATCCGATATTATACGGCTTATACCGTTATACGTGATAGCCCGACGCGGCGCGGCGCGGCCGTGGCCGGTCTGCCACCGGATGTGAAACGGTCAAAGCCAAAAAGCACTCTCCGCCGAAACGGGCTATATATTATCCGCAACCCTTCAAATACAGAACCGTCCGCGAAGAGATCCATATATAACGTATAACGTGTGCGTAAGCTCCACTTGTCCTGCGAAATCCCCAGCCACCGTCTCTCTACTCGAGCTACTTTAAGTATTCGCAATTTTACTCTTTTTTTCTCTTTTTTTTTTAGGTTTCTACTTTTTTCTCCTTTCATTTTTGTCTCTTTTATACAAATACTAACTCTCTCGTAAGTATAGTTTGTTCTACTGTTGAATCATAAATATCAAATTTATATTATCAAATTTTGTTAATTGGCAGATATCGGTATCGCCCATAACTTGTCGTCACACGCGCGTCAATATATTTAAGTAAGTATCAAGACGATAAAATTAGCATTCACTTATGAAAAGAAAACACAATTTTTGTTCATAGAAAATGAAGAAAGAATTAGAAAAGTACCTGTTCACTAATCGAGCAATGCCTTAAGAAATATTTGCCTGATGCAAAAAGGTTGTAGATCCTTTTGGAAGAACATACGTAAATAATAAATATGTGATATGTATGTATATGCATGTACAATGTAATGTACAATTTTAAATTAGTACTTGCGCATTATATATTTTACCAGAGCTATTTCTGTTTTCTTACTTTTCCATTAAAAAAAAAATATCTCATTAAAAAGGTAGAACTGATTTAAGATTTATGTAAATATATACTCAATAGTTGCGTATATTATAATAAGGAAGAGAAATGGGCGTGGTTACGAGGGGTTGTGTTCTCAGCTACGATCTCGTCGACCAATGCGGAGCCGTTTTACCTTCTGGCAACTGTTGCAAACGCAAGCGCCGTCATGCCTACCTCTGCGAGGTAGCTGCGCGCTATAGGCTACCGTATAGCCGTATACTGGACGCAGTATATACTGAATCTGATGACGTACAGGCGCAGACTCGAATGCTGGGTAAGAGAGCTTTGTTACGTGCGCGCGCTGTGAGCTGTGAAAGATAAATGAATAGACAGATAAGATAGATAGATAGATAGATAGATAGATAGAGAGAGAGAGAGAGAGAGAGAGAGAGAGAGAGAGAGAGAGAAAGGTGAGAAAGCTGTTGGTCTATTTTAAATTATCTATTCTATTACATATACTACTTTATCCTCTTAATAATTTTTAATAATCTTTGTCTGTAGAAAGACGTTTACATAAGATTAAACAAGTAATCAAAAATAATTAATGTTTATTACTGCTATTATACAACATGTAGGATCTATTGCAGCTCATTTTATTTCTATTTCCTCTCTCTCTCTCTCTCTCTCTCTCTCTCTCTCTCTCTCTTCTTTCCCCTTTCTTATTATTACAATATAATTTAATTAATTTTATTTGTGTATTAGTAAAACCTTCCATTTGTATCCGTTCAATTCTAATATATCATCTATAACTATAATTTAAGAAAGTGTTATATTTTTTGTAACAAAATAAATTTATTTCAGCTACGTCCAACTATCATTGTAATGACAGCAGCAAAGTCAAATTGAAATATTGAATATTACTTCTTCATCTTCGTTTTATCGTCAAGAGTATCTTCGGAACAATGTTCCAATGCCAAAATCATACTATCTATTATTTGACTTGTATTATTGTAGAAATATTTAAATTTATTATCGGCTTTTGGATGGTGATTATAAACATCTTTCATAAATTTGCCATCCGGAGTGAAAAAAAGGATTCTTGGAACGTAGGTTCCGTCCGGTTGAAATTTTGCTTCGTCTTGTGCGGGAATCTCATCTTTCTTCATACGCACCATAACAAAGCTGTGTCACGAAAAAATTTATACAACCAATTTAATATTATACATATAGTATCCTTCTAATCTTTATGCGTTTTGTTATCTTTCATTTGTGTGCATTTTCCCTTTCTATATTTATCGCTTATTTAATTGTATTCTTCAACGTCAAGTTTAAGAAGGTAATACACTTGCGACAATACCATTTAAAAATTGAGTCCCATCAGCGAGTATCAGTGACGATACTCGCAATTCCCGTTCCCGCCAATACACTGAGAGAAACTTTTTGATTACGCGCCTGTCCACACGCGAAAAAAATGTGAATTATACAAATAAACGCAAACTAAGATGCAACTCATGCTTAGTTGGGGTCTGAGCACAAGAATTGTAATTGTCGTAACATTTCTTGTACTTTATTAGAGATTTAAAGGATCCTCTACATAGAAGTCATATCAAACTGACCAATTCTAATCGAGTATTCTCCTTATATTTGATTGTAATTGGTTGGTTTCCTACGACTTAAGATTCCATGACCATCTACGACTTCTATGTAGAGGATCTTTAAGTTGTAGACGTAAGTAATGCAACAAGCTTTGGCGTTACGCGTATGATGACGAATGACTTATAGGCTAGCTGTTTACCAGTTTACCCCCATTTTCGATTTACTAACTTGACTAATCAACGTAAGTTTAATTGGATCAAAATGAACATTTTTTGTTTCTGAGACTTATTGTTTAAATCAATAATTTTTGAGATTAAAAAATGTCTAAATTGAAAAATGACTACTTTTATGATTTTTTTTCTCAGAATTTTAATTTATTTTGATCTGTACTGTTATTATATAAGACGCCACGGACGCGTCTTCATTATAATAATGTTTTCACTGTCAATAACAGTACAGATCAAAATAAAGTAAAATTTTTGTTATAGTTTAAGATTGGCCGGAATATTTTCGTTTTTTATACATGACTAGTTTCTGAGAAAAAAAAATTATGAAAGTAGTCATTTTTCAAGTTTAGACATTTTTTTCTCAAAAACTATTGATTTGCACAAAAAAATCTCAGAGATAAAAAATGTCCAATTAAGCTTACAAAATTTTTCCGGAATTTTTATTCCAAGTTAAAATTTTTTAAACAAAAAATTTTTTACGACTATTTAATGACCACATAAAAAAATTAAGTGTATACATTGTAGATGTTTTTCCGCAGAATAATATGAGGAATCGAATTAAATTATTTTTAGCCACTAGAATGTTGGTTGGTGGGTTAGTGAACTTTTTAAGTGACTTTTTGGAGATAAATCGCTTATCTATTATTGCCGTACCTCTAGTAAGTCGTCTGTCATATGTCAAAACTTGTGCGTTACTTACATCTACAACTTAAGTCTCTAATAAAGTAAGTGTTACGACAATTATAATTCTTGTGATCTCATATCCTTATTTATCATTATCGATCCTCTTTGATTTACATGACACATTGACAAATTTTTGTATTCTTTTCACTGTTTTCCAAACTAAACATTAACTACCAAACTAAAAATTAATATAACGACATTCTTTCCATAATATCCATTTCATGCTCCTCCATCGCATGCTTGTCATTTTTCTTTTTTTTTTTTATTAGATAATTATCATTGCTAGTTTAAAGCTTACAAAAATAAATGCAACATTTTCATAAACCTTGTATAAGCGACACATGTATAAAAAGTACAATTTTAATTGCTTATATCTTAGTATATTGTTATTATATGTATAAGGTCAATCTCATTAATTGCACAAGTATGTCAATGTACAATGTACAGTTTTAATTTCAAGAGAATTCAATTTCTGTTTTTAATTTGCGAGTGTACTACTTTAAGTCATAAAAAAAACATTTCGCTTACACAATGTATGATTGGATTAGACATTTACGCTAATGCGAGATCAATGCTATCGATCATTAATAGTATCTTGTACGTAGATATGTATACATATACATATACATATCTATAGTAATTATTAGAATCGTGAATCTTGCATGTAAGCCTCTTCGATGGCACGTTTGTAGATAATTGTATATGACATATCTAGTAACAGGAATTGCCTTGGTGCGCGCCGCGCGTTTTCAAGTTCAAATAAATGCCGTCACAATTCGGCAAAGTAGGAAAATATATATTTTTACATAATAACGTTCCGCGCAAAAAGTACTTACTGCTGGCTAAGATTGACAATTTTGATCGAGTTGGTAAATTTAGGCTTCAATTTCTCACAAGTCGGACAGCCCAGTTTGTAGATTAACAGAAATATCGGTTTCCTGCAGATTTTCGCTTCTTCGAAGCCTTCTTGTAAATTTCTCCATTTGTACGTGCGTTCAAAATTGCGGTTAGAATCATCGTCGGCGGCGGCGATTACATTTCCGAATATGTAATAATAATAGACCAAGGCTGTAGTAACGTTCAGAGAACCGAGACATTTCGCGTAACGCATGATTAGATTTCAATTGAGGGGGGGATGTCAAGTTTCTTAACTTGATTCAATAATGTTACATTTGATTTTATATGAATTACGTGTCAATTTAATTTGTGTTATAAGGTAAGTGGTTTGATGAAACGTTTTTCAGCATTTTCAGCCAACTTCGCGCTTCGTAAGCTTCGTTCGTAATAGCATACGAGTGCCATCTATTGGCGGCACTCGCAAGTAACTGAATGCAAACATTTCAATGTTCAAGTCAGTGCGCTTCATACGCTTATTATAGCTTACATTTTGATATCAGCTGATGGCCGCTGCTGCCGGCTGCGCAGGCTGCGCTGACTGGGCCACTCTAGCGGCTCTAGTCATTATTGGTGTTTCCTCGTTTGTGTTTTCTTCTGCATACGTGTGTGATACGTCGGCATATATGTATGATATTTATGCATCACACGCGCACACATACACGCGCGCGCGCGCACCACACCCACACACACACACACACACACACACACACACACACACACACACACACACACACACACGCACGCACACCACCATGTAACAAACGTGCGCGCGCCGGTCGCTTTGAGTCATTTTCTTGCGTGTTCTTACATCCGTGACGCAGATGACGCAGACAGCAGACTTGCAGGACTGCACTCTGCTCTGCTCTGTATAGGTTAGCGTTGACGCAGGTTAAACGAAAGATTTGACAGAGCAGAGAGAATGGTGGGAAACGCTCTTGTCTTATTGTGTTAATTTTTTATCAGTCGCACCAGACTGCTAACCAATTTATTGTTTCATGGAAAATATCGCGTGCACAATATTTCGAGATCGCGGTATACCGAACGAAGCTACATTCCAAGATCTTGAAAAGTCAACAGTACAAAATGAAGCCTTTAATCGAATTCGAGGAATGCTTACGGGATACTCCCAAGTTTCGGTAAGATTTCTCCCCCCCCCCCTTCCCACACACAGACACAATTTGTTTCATACAAAGGAACAGCATTTGTATCTCTCAATGATTTTATATTCTATCCATTACTAATCGTTTCTAGATAGTTTAAGCTTAATACATTTTTTAGCTTAAGATGACATTTTACACTAAATTAACTATAAATGACAAAGTGTTGTGTGAAATGTACACTTTACAGATTATGCATCGAAGAGGTGGAGAAGAATGTGGAACTACTAGAACAAAAATTAGATAAGGTATCCTATAATATTATTAGGTGTTGGAATTAATTCCGTAGCGTTTTTTTAATGAAAGAATGTCATTTATTTCACATGAGCATTAAAAAATACATTAATGAAAGTACTTCCCATCACTTTCTACTACTTTTGACCATCTTTCTGNTGATTTCAAGAAAGGTTATGTACGGCAAATGACGTCCTATGATAGATGTTTACAATGTATACAGAACTATAGGTAACAACGAAATAGTGTACTGCTTGTGCCATCTCTTGTAAAACGCTACGAATTAATTCCAACACCTAATATAAAATATCTTATTTAAACAAGACATTTGTACATCATTAATTTAACTTTTGCACTATCTGAAAATGATTACACTTAATACACGGATTAAATAATATGCAAATAGTAGACAATTTAATGATAACAATATGACAAGAGTAATTTTTACATATAATTATCACATTATAATATACATATATACATATATATATATGTGTGTGTGTGTGTGTGTGTAACAGCATCTAAAAAATGTATACCAACTTTATAATTTTTTCTTTAGGTATTAAAAAATTGCAGTCTGACTATTGATACTGGAAAAGCCTTTGTTGGACAGCAAAAGTAAGTTTCGTATATCAATATGTAACAATATATTTTGTCTTTTTCAACTTGTTGATCAATTGTAATCGTTTTGTCAAATATACTTTATTAAAATTAACTAAAAA
>JAANIC010006346.1:4726824-4739024 GCA_017607545.1 Acromyrmex charruanus
ATATATTGTAGCACACTTGTTACACACACACACACACACACACACACACACACACACACACACACACACACTCACACACGAATGATTTACAGTATTGATTGATAATAACAGCTTTCAGATATAGGCAAACTATGTTTTCCCAAAATATTGATCCATTATTGCGTAAAAAAGAAAAATATAGCCTCTGTTGTCAAAAGTTTTCATTTACATAATGAAAACACGAAGATTGGATCTGATTAATTTTAAATATTTTCTAAGAAATATGGTTACATTTTATATGTGTATCTATAACAAAAATAAACAGTGCAACCGCGTGGAAGTGAAGTAAATCACGGAATTAAGTAACCAACTAAATTTCAATAAAATATATACACGCATTACACGCGCGCAAACATCTCGAATTTATAATTGAAAGCATGAATGATACAATATTGTTTGTGCACGTGCGTGCGTATGCGCGTGTGTACGATTTGCTATAAATATGTTTTGTATAATATTATATATATGTATATTATATATATGTATTTTATTTTGTTTATATTATATATAGGAATATATATAATTTTTATTTACTCCGTAAGCACAGTCTAGGTCTTTGCAGAACGCGAGTCACAGGTCGCAAACTTGTTGCGACAGCCAATCGAAAGCATCCATTTAAAAATTGACGTATCAGGTTGGCTGTTGTAACAAACTTGCGATCTGTGACTCGCGTTCTGTGTGCTATGTAGATCGAGCTTTACTGTTCCTAGCTTTTAAAAAACATCTAGAAAAATTAAAAGTTACTTTTCGACATCTCTGTTACATTGTCAAATAGTTATTCAACTGAAATCTTTATTTAATAAAAATGAAAATTTGCGCCAAGAAATTTGAGAGTGAAATTTTATCTTGATAAAAAAAGACCCAGTGTGTCTATGAAGGATTAACATATAATTATATACGTGCATGTTAATGGAATAATAGATAATATACAACATTTCTGATAAAATCAATTATTGATGCTATATTATTGAATCACTGCAATATCAACCTGAAATAACATTATTATATCATTTTTTGCGAAACAGTTAAATACTAAAACATGTATGTATATGCAAAAGACCATTAGTATTAGATGTTTTAGCTGTTACTCTATGTTACTCAAACATTACGTTAGGTTAAAGACATACGTGTGAATTTTGATCAAGAAAATAATTTAGATATATTATTAATGACCGATATGAATACAATGATACATTTTTGTCATATCGTTTACTATTGGTATGAAGCTTTATTATAAAAGTGATTTCGATATTGTTATCGATTTGAAAAAATTCGAGCCAATCAATTAAAGTAGTAAATATGAAATATAAATATATACATATATATTTTTAATTTTCATAAAAATATATGGCATTAATGCGCAATTCTTAAGATTTGTGTAGTTTTTTAAGAATTATGTAATTTTTAGAATTTCATAAAATTACGGTGACTTTTTACTTGAAAAATTTGCAAGTACAAATACATATATACATACATGTATAAGTACAAATATATTATATGTGTGTATACATACACACATATATATATATTTTTGTTTTAATACACAAAATACCGTCAAACACATAATATTTGCATTTTGTATTTACAAAGTACTTGTATTTTTTATAATATTCACATACGTGTGTATTATACTTATAGACTATCTAAAATGTCAATGGGCGACATAATCTAGATATCTATTGATTCATTACGCTAAATGTGACGAATTATTAATTTTTTACGAAATTTAAGATTTGCCTAGTGCAGATATGTATGAAATTTATTAAACAATTTTTATCCAATGAAAAATGTTCTTAGACTCAATCAAATTTTATTCGATAACACGTAGAGTTTTCACAATTTCTGTTGTTGCTATGTCGGTTTGAACTCCAGCATTTCTATTGTAATATAAATTGTATGGAATTAATGAAACAACAATGAAAGGATTTTCAAGAAATTACGATCAATTTTCAATTTACATACACATATAAATAAAAATAATAAATATATTATAGATAACATAATGGTATGATTTTTTTGCGATGTACAATATCGTATACAAAACTTAAATTATTATACATATTAAATGTAATATAAAAAGCTGCCGTCTTTATGAGAATACAGACTTTATGCCTATAAAAAGTATATACTACTCTGTCCAAAAAATTTCAAGACTGGCTCAATAAAAAAGAATTAACGTAATTTATTCATGAATATTTATTTAATCGCCTTCAAAGTATTCCCCATGGACTACAACGCACTTATGCCAGCGATTTTTCCAATCCTCGAAGGCCCCCTTAGAACTTTCTGGTATCGCCTTCAGAATTCTTTTGAATTTCTTCAATGCTGTCAAAACGGCGACCACGCAGCGGCAACTTAAACTTAAAAAACAGAAAAGAGCCTGCTGGTGACAAGTCAGGCGAATACAGTGGTTGCGGAATCATATTAGTTGCGTTTTTGCAAAAAATCGAGAACAAGACGAGATTGGTGCGTCGGCGCATTATCGTGGTGCAAATACCAGCTGTTGTCTCGCCACAAATTCAGCCGTTTTTTTCGGATCGAATCACGCAAACGCTTCATAACAGCAAGATAATACTCCGTTGACTAATAATTCGTTGATTAATAATTCATTGATTAATAATTCATTGATCCGTATTTCGAGACATAGTAAAAATTACCGTGAGTGAAAATTTCACTTTACAAAAGTGGTTCGAACGTTTGTAAACAAACTCAGCGTCGTGAAGTTTGGCACATATGTCGATTATAAATAAAGTGTTATTGAAGTAAGAAAAAAATTTTTTGACATCGGCTTAGCGTGCGCAATTTAATTTAGTCAGTCTCGAAATTTTTTGAACAAAGTAGTATATAGGCACATTGTGTGTATGTGTGTGTGTGTGTGTGTGTGTGTGTGTGTGTGTGTGTGTGCGCGCGCGCGCGCGCGCGTATGTGCGTGCGCGTGCGTGTGTGTGCGTGTGCATTCTATCACGTTCTTTTCACACAGGGAGATACACTTTACACACTTGGGTGTTATTAGCTGTTATTAATTATTCCAACGTCTACTTCTGCATAATTTGATACTGACTCGTGTTATTTGATCTACAAACTAAGCATGTTTCTGACAAAGCACAAAAATGCATCGTTAAACAGAACTCGCGTTTATTTGAAGGAACGTAAATATCATTGATTGAAAAGTCATTGATAAATATGTCAGTGGCAAGAAAAAGCAAATGTTTCAACCTTTTAAACGTAAACTGCAATTTATATATGAAGAATAAACAATTTTCAAAGAATAAATCCTGATATTAGAAGAGCATGATGTGTAAAAAGCAGAAATTTGGTTCAATTTGTTTTACATGATTTTTCAAATTATTATCTGGAGTACATGATATTTGAATGGATTTTTTTACGTTAGTCGAAATATATTTTCTTAATAATTCTGATGATTTTTCTTTATCTAATTATCTTGAAAAGAGATAAATTCACATAAATATCGGAAAGTGCTGTATGTAATGAAATAATGTAAGTGTGATATTTTGTAATTATACATTATATATATTTCTGCATATTTTTGTTTTTTATTTTAGCTCAAATAACATTTTATAATAATTACACATACGCATTACTTTGTTGTTTTAATCATTATGTTTTACATATTTATGTTTCTGTAATTTTTTTTATCTCCCTGTGATAAAATTTCAATAAAAAATATTGGCTGACTACGCAAGAAAGAAGAGTAAAAAAAACTTATCTTTTTTTTGACAAAATTTTTGATATATGTTTGTAAATTGGATGCGTGTTCTATCGCGCGCAGTTATTATAATAAGTTATCGACATAACGTTCGTATACTTCGTATCATGCATGCACCACTATAATGTCAATAAACAATTTTATCAAATATTCTTCCTTTAGGTCGATATTTACGTAGTCGATTCTTATATTTAAGACCGTCTAAAGTATACATATCTTAAGATGTCACGAATCAATCAGAGAGCCATATTAATATCTTAAGGCATTACTTGAGACAGTCTTGAAATAAAAACGAACTATGAATACCGCTCTTGTATAGTTTTTTTTGTGTCAAAAGAGTGCGATATCTTTGATAAATCGTATACATTTAACTCTATTGCACATGCATGGCATTGAAAAATTTTTAATGTGTATCTATATATATATATATATATATATATATATATATATATATATATACACACACACACACATATAAATACTTTCCTTTATTACAATTAAGTTTTAATTTCACAGCATTAAGTTTATTCTTTTATGATCATCAATTTTTTGACATATTATTCATGTAATAAAATAATAAAAGAAAATTTAAAAGATTTCGGCAGATTCATCTTTTTTTTGGAAAATACAAAGCAAGACCGAATCGATGCTTAATAAGTAATCGTGTCAAGTGTATCATACATTTTCGTTGGTTGAAGTGATCGAAATAAAAAAAATGCCGTTATAGATTGTTCTCACTTGCGTTTGTATAAAAAAAAAGTTAAAAAGTAAAAGCATTTACGATTTATACGATGGGAGTGAGATAACAAGAAGCGAATGTGCGTTCATTGGTTGCGCACCAATCATCATTTGACGTCTCTTGACGATACGAAGTAGTTGTTTATTGACGCCTCTTGGTATCAATCGTAGCTAGCTTAATATCAATTCTGATGCATACATATACATACGCAAGTTCAGTTTATTTTTCAGCGCTATTGATCTGTTATCTGTTGCGTTAGTATATAGCCGATATTCTTCATACTCATGCATCTTTCTGCGATAACGTCATACGCCGCGCACGCTCGAAAATGTGAGGAGATAAAGTCTACTGTAGTGCGGACCTACATACACGATGCGTGTTTATACATATAGCTGCTGGATTGCTTGCGTTTTGATAAATTAGTAAATTACTTAGAAAGGAGGACAGGTAAAAAATTATTGGATTTTCATCTAACGATAGAACTTTTCTTATGCTTCTTACGTCTTTTTGTACTTTTTGATGTGCTGAATCATTTACGAACGTTTATTTTAAACTTATCCAATGGGAACATGTTGAAAATCGCATTGAAAGTAGCACAATTTCGTCGATCTCTACATCTTTGATTACAATTTTGAATTTTCAATATTTTTATTTGATTATATTATTTATTTAACTTGAAATTAATGCTTACAAATGACTCAGCATATCAAAAGATTATACAAGATAACATATATACACACACATATATATATATATATATATATATATATATATATANTACTAAAACGCAAGCAATTCAGCAGAAAAACAAGCATCGATCATGTAGTGCCGCAGACTTAAAACACGACACTTTTAAGCTGATTTTTCATTGCGCAGCACGCTGCGGCAGCAAAATGTCAGGTGATACAAATTTTTGAGAACTGCAGATTGGAAGTGTGTCACCTGACGTANNTTAAAACAAATTATGTATTTGTTAATAGAAAATAATTTTCTATTAAACATATTTATTTATATCAAGAATATTCTTATAACATTTCGTATTAATTTACTCCTAAGTTTATAATACATATATATATATATATATATATATATATATATATATATATACATACAGACATACATATGTTTAAAATAAGTCATTTTAATCTATCTCCAGGCAAATACCTCGAAAAATGTTTCGGACAAAAATTGTATGATTTAGAGGGGGACGTATTTAGATGTGCCATTGGTTTAATCTTGGCGAGTTGTTTGAAGACGTAAAGGTCATCATCAATTTCTTAAGTGGAACTTTACATATTTTATTGCATTTTCTTTCTTGTAGCTTACTTCGAGAGCTTTCCGAAACGCTATAATAAAATATTTTTTCATTAAATACTTTCCGATAGTTACTCCGATAGTATAATATAAAGTTTGGAATTATAAGGAACATTAGCTTGGTGGTGTCCGATTAACAGCTAAAACCTCTTGAACGTTGTTCAAGATAAAATTTCTCAATCAGAATCTAGATTTCAATCAGAATCTAGATTAGAAAATTTTTCAAGATCAAGGCCTCCATTAGAGATTGTATCTCTTATTATCATTTTTACGTAAAAATGAATTTTTAGTGCAAAAATGAAAGTAGCACGATAATCTAACGAATGCGGATAATTCTTTTTCTTAACTATCAAATTGACAGTATATATCTCATTTATATATAATAGTTAAATTTAGGTATTTGATAAAACAAAACCATCATGTTTTGTGCATGATATTTTTACGTCCATGAAGATATCGATATTTCGATAAATTAAAATGAAAACGCGACGAGTGGTGAGCAAGATAGTGGAAAGTTAATTATATTTTTGTTAATAATATTCTGTTTTCAGTCTATGCAAAATTGATCTGTACTGGATTCTGCAATGCCTCATCAGCCGTTAATATAATAACGATCTATCGTATAATGATACCGCGCGATGAGCACGTACGGCCGCGATGAGCAGTGCGGCGGCAAGCAGTCTACGCGCGTTTCCTCGCGTCCTCTCGCATTACTCTCTTTATTAAAATCATTAATAGAACAGAAGAGAGAGAGAGAAAGAGAGAGAGAGAGAGAGAGAGAGAGAGAGAGAGAGAGAGAGAGAGAGTGTAGGTTCGGTCTCATTGTCTACAGCTAAGGCGTGAATGTATGATTAGTGACAGTGCACAGTGCACAGCCGCGGTTACTGCGAATATCTACGTGCACGCACGCACGCACGCACGCACGCACGCGTAGCGTTTTAACGTTTCTCTTGACTTTTCATCAACTTTTTATATTTTTCTTTTTAATCCCGATATTCAATCGAATTGTAAGAAATTTCAATGTTTTGATAAAAAATTTCTGTGAAAAACTTAAATTTGAAAATAAAAGCAAAGTGGCGAAATGAAAACAACATTTTTTATTCATTTTAATTAAATTACAGAATTTCGAAGATTAATTATAATACATGCGCACGGACATATTACAAAATATAAATACAAATACATATATGTAATATAGTAAATACATGTATGTGATGTTTAACAATTTGACGAAAATGTATTTATGCTACAAAATAATTTCATGATTGTGGCATAATTAGTAATAAATTATAAAAGAAAATCAACACGAATCCATTAATTTGTTAAAATTTTCGTAATTTATAAAAAATAGCATGGAAAAATATTAGGAAAAAATATTAGAAATTTCGTTGAAATTTTATAATTGGAAAATATAGTATGGCATTTTTACTCCATTTAGCACACTGTACGACGCATCAAATTCATAAGAAATTCATAAATTTTCATAAGAATGAAAAATTTCTTAATTATGTGAATGTGCTTCTGTTATTGAATTCTCACTGAGAATTAAATAAATTGTAAAATATCCCTAAAATTACAGGCTTCTTTGTTTTTCGATTAGCTTTCAAATACATAAACAACAATTGCAACAGTAGGGTGTTTATCGATGATCACACATTTATACATATCATATATAGAATGTCGACACGTGTCAAAGTAAGTTGTATGTACGAAGCTCTAGTTCGTGGATCGCTCATGGGAAAAATAAAACGATAATTCGATGTTATTGGTACCCTATTAACGACATACAATTCATTGGTGTTTGCTGCCTTCTCATGCTCGCGGTCATGATTAAACGAGCACGATAAACAAATTCCACGTTCATTTAGGCGATTTATGTTTGACAGAAGTGGCTCGTTAAAGCGGATATTATTTATCTTTGTTACTTTGTTATCGTTGTTACCTGCGCTACGAAGCGCGCGTCAGAGAGAGAGAGAGAGATAGAGAGAGAGAGAGAGAGAGAGAGAGAGAGAGAGAGAGAGAGAGAGAGAGGGGATGAAAGCGAAATTTGTCAACCAGAAAAACGTGTGTAATTTTTTAACGATCTGTCGTAAAATAATTTCTGAAATAAAGCATTTTATTTATTAATTTACAAAGGACAATGGGATGATGTGCATACATACATGCATGTATTAGATACATACTGCAGTAGATTAGTAGGTACATCGGGAGAAAATTGAGCGCAACTGTCCATTTTCATCTGTACATTTAATATGACATGACATTTATTTTTAATTGACAAAAAGTAATAAGTCAAACGCACAAATGCTAATCAGATTTCAATTATTCATCCGTTTATCGCGAAAGAATATCCGTAGGCATGCGCAATGGCAATACATTAAGTTGGTAAAAACTGTGGCCATGTTCTCGCGAAACTTTGTTAACAAGTGATAACGAGGAGAAGATTCGTTTTGCGCAGAGTGCAGAGATAATTAGGGGAGGAAGAGAAATCCTTTGAGCGATGAGGCGCGCGCGCGCGCGCGCGAGAGAGAGAGAGAGAGAGAGAGAGAGAGAAATGTGTGTCATCGCAGCGCTTCGCACTGCATGTGCAGATATCGCTGGCGAGGTTTCGCCGTCATAATTCGACAAGACAGGAGGCCGTAATTCGACAAGAACAAACGACGATGCTGGAAAAGAGAGTACTTTGCGACGGCGGCATCGGTGGCGTCGACGGCGTCGCGTCGCGTCGCGTCGGTACAGTGACAACTGTCTGCCGTGCCACGGGCAATTTGTGCGTCTAGACGCGTCCTTGTACGCACGTTACGATGCCGTGACTCCGACTCGTACGCTGTGATTCATCGTAACGAATTTAGACTAACTCGCGCGATAGGCATCTCGCGTGCATCTCGTTTTCTCGCGTTGCTCGTACCGGCATGCACAAAAATTTCATACTGACGCGCGACATTTCGTTCCGAGTAGAGCCCAGTCCCTTCTACCGATCTATACTAATTACAACGTAGGTATATACGTAGGTATGTATATACATATGCGCGTAGATTGACGCGTGACAACTTGTCACATACGTTTTATGAAACACTTTCGACTAAAAAATAAAAGCTATTTATTTGGCCATGTATTCATTCTGTATATATGTATAACATTCAGTTTGCTGTAAAATAACAGATTAAATTTTTAATAATTTGTAATTATATATTATTTCAACGCAATCAACTAGCGATCACAATTTAGTGAAATAAATTAAAAGATAAAATTGTATTTAAAGAAGGTTACATCTGCGTTATTCCGCGATTGACATTTCTTTGCAATCGTCTTTCAGATGTTATAACATCCAAAAATAATACGAAAGAGAGAGAGAGAGAGAGAGAGAGAGAGAGAGAAACGCGGAACTATTATTGTTGAGATTATAGGTATTATTGTATTTCCAGTGGGCGCGCGTACAAAAGAGCAAACAAATTAACGTAAAGAAAATCTGATGAGAATTGTAATGATACACGTCGACAATTTTAGGATTGGCGTCTGTGCAGCAAGAAGACGTTACTGTTCTCTTCGTCGAGAGACAGTCTTTAAGAACGGTCGTCGTCTTGGCTGCCGACGCCGACGCCGACGCCGACGCCGACGCCGACGCCGACGCCGACGTTGTCATCGTCTTCGTCTCCGGTCTCCGCATCGCTCTTTAGTCGCAAAGGCGCCGCGGCGTTTTCGACTCTGGCTGGGTAAATACGCGTAAATTTTGTTACGATAGTTAGTGGATTCAGGCCGCGCCTATCAAACAACTTTTCATCGTCTCACGCTTTTCGTTTGTTTCTCGCATTAAATAAGCTTGGCGTTTTTACCGCTCGCGGCTCGGTTCATATTATTCCTCTGCCCGCTTTTTGGCGACACTATTATACATACAGTATACAGTATACGCGAACGAAGATAAGTAGTTGGACTTGAACGATAATAAGCCATCGATCACAAAACGTTACGGTTGATTGAACGACACAAATCAGGCGAGACATTAAAGTTAGTATTAGCTAGCAATATCTAATTTTTTGCTTTTTTAGTATGTGATCGTACTACAGGAATCTTGTAATTAATTAGAAAGAATATCTTATCTCTGTATGTCTCTAGTGGATAAAAAAATATAATGACGATCCTGGCGAAAATAAGTAAATAATTGTTATAATTGGAGTAAATCGAATGTAAGAGGAAAGTGATAGGAACGTAACGACGAAACAGCTGATCGTAGCAAGCAAAAATTTCCGAGTCATCGGAACCATCGGTTTTAAGAGGAAATCGCCTCTCTCTCTCTCTCTCTCTCTCTCTCTCTCTCTCAGGGGCTGCGCACAATGAAAGGAATAGGGAATAGGGAACAGGGAACAGAGAATGAAAATTTCAACCTATCAGAAACTGTGTATTTCACAATACGTGATTTCTGATGGTTGAAATTCTTATTCTCTGTTCCCTGTTTCCCTATTCCCTATTCCTTTATTGTGTGCAGCCCCTTAATCATTCAATTTCGATATCCTTCCAATTTTCATTTCCTACAGTTTATGCTTCTGCCATACTTTTGTTACATTCAATTTATACTCCAACCTTTATTTTTACTATATATGGAGAAAGAATTGAATGTTTCGCGCTGCTACTCTAGTTTACGTTGAAAGATATATAGTTGCGCTATAGAATAGGTGCGTCAACAACGATCGACATTGTCACAATAAGCGAAAGAAGAAAGGAAGTTCGAAAGGAGTTTAGATTTTGTCTCGGCAGCGTTTCATCTTCTAATTGTAAGTTGCGCAACGTCCGCAATGTGACATTGCACCATGAATAGCTCGACTAACAATAAGTATACCGCTCATGACGCTCATGGATCGGATGGCGCGGTGGCGGAAAGCGTTCACAACACCTGCACGCGACGCGCGCTGCTAACTCTCAAAGTCTGAAAGGCAAGCCTGAAGCCGTTCACCGCAGTTCACCGGTTTGTCGCGAGTGCACAGTGCACACGACGACGACGACGACGACAATGACGACGACGACGACAACGAAAATAAACGGCGTCGCGCCGTCTACTACGCGACCCTACGTGGCGATCGCGCGCTGCGATCGTCCTCGTGTCCATTTACTTATTTTACCGTTAATCGCGCTTCTAATCCAGGGTTTATTTACTTATTTATTTATTTATTTATTTATTGCTCCAATGTTTCTCCGCGTCTACTCTATATCATATATATGTGTATTATATATTACCACTTGATTCTCTTTCCGCGCGCCATATCCCATACAGCACAGAAAGATTGCAGAAACATTGCAGAATAATTTCACTGAAACATTGCAATATTGCATGGTGGTTGCGAAACGTCGCTGAATCATTGTTGCAAAATTTCAATAATGTTAAGATGACGCTTGTTGATGTATATTTATTATATTATTATACAACAAAATGTTCTAGCAATATTGCAATGTAATACATTTGGATATATTTTTTAAGAAGAACTCTAAAATGAAAACTATTTCTACACATATATCTCACTATCTTTAATTTTTCTACAAATCGCATTTCTAGTGATCTGTGCTTTCAAAAGCAATTTTTTATGATAAAACTATAAAATATTGCAATAAATATAATATTAATTCTAAAGGATAAATTTATTCGTAAGGGTAAAGAATGTATGTGTGTGCCCTGAACAAACTACAAATATTATCCATATTAATGTAATAATACAGTCGCTTGGTAAGTTAATCATGGATTAAGTTAATCGCAGTGATTTTTTTTAATTCGAAACCACTCCGAGTCAATTGAAATCGAGTAAAAAATAATGTATGAAATTTATCAATAAAGTTCGGGCGCTGGTTTATTCTTGCGTTCACATCAGGCATAAATACATCATCGATAACATAATTAATATTTCGATAAATCGTTTTTGGTAGTTTAATTGCTTATCATCTTATCCGATAATGATGCATTGATTGTATCCAAACTCGATATTATACAATCTTTTGATTTTATATTTAAAATAAATATAAAATTTAACTAAATAGTCGTCAAATAATAGATTAATAAATTTTTTATTTAAATATAAAATGAATTATATTAATTATTATACCATTAAAACGGCCATTTAAACTAAAAGACTACATAAATATTGTACTACATAAATATTGTAAAAACTTATATTTTTATATTATTATTATTATTGTAACAATTAAAGAATTGTGCCATTTGCGCACCAATATCTTTATTACATACTTGTACGTATAAGGATTACAAAAAGCGAAATATAAAGAAAAGAAAGAAAATGTCGTAATATTTCTAACGCTTTCTTATCCTAAAATTAAATTCTAAAATAGGTATATGGACAATGGTCACAATATAATTTACTATTTAGCTAATAACTGAAC
>JAANIC010006346.1:4739211-4752399 GCA_017607545.1 Acromyrmex charruanus
GCTCGATCCCTTACCGATCGCGTTAGAGCTATTTTGTCAAAAGATAAAGATCCTTCCTTTTCGTATTCTTTTCTATGGTAGTAGAAGCAAATAATGATGTTTGGTTTGTATGGTACATCTGATTTGATTTATCGTCTTTTCAAGTTGGAACAAAAGTGCAGGATCGACGATCGACTCGACTGAGAAAAGACTCACGGCTGCACGCAATCTGCGGGACAGATTTCGTTACTCCTGTTGCGCAACGTGGACCTGACAAGGTGTCGCCGATGAGAGTGCCAAGAAAACCAAAAACGCCAAGTAGTTCTTCCCGTCTTCTCGGAAAATCGTCTGGCTACGCGGTAGATATTTGTGGACGACGCATACTTGGCAGTAACGGACGGATCTTCTGTTCTATCGTGTCAAATCATTTTCCTCAGCAGTGTCCTTCCCGTAGTCATAGGGCCGACGATTGATGAAAGAAATCTTTTCCTATGAAAGAGATAAATTCCTTTGTTTTCTATCTACATTTTACACTTTATTTTGTAGAAAATCTAATCAACCTCGCGCGCGAGATCTTCCTTCCATCTCTCGAGGATAAAATTCGGAGACAAATCAGCAACCTTTGAAATTCTCGAGCGTTTCAACTATTACTCGAGGTTAATTCGACGCGTTAATTATAAGCACCATAGAACAATTATGTTATTTTGCATCTCGCATAAATTCAAACAAAAATATTGTATTAAGAGCAGCGGTATACGTATACGTATACATATAAGCTTTATGTCATCTATTATAGGCGATCTTAATAAATTGCGGCGTTATTCTTCTTATTAAATAAAGTAACGATACTGAACTTTCGTCTCATTTGTAACTGAAGCAATCGAAATTAGTACTCCGTTTTTTATTTATAGTTGGACACAACTCGATCTCTCTTGTGTAATATTTGACACTCGTGATCCATGTCAACTCCGTGAATCGCTGATTGAAACTAATGTAATATTGCACGCATTCCTCGCAATCCGATTCTTTGATTCGATCGCGTCTTTGATTAACGTCTTTGCTCGTGACACGAGGCAATTCTCTCTCTCTCTCTCTCTCTCTCTCTCTCTCTCTCTCTCTCTCTCTCATTTCTTTATATCTGTGGATCTGAGACTATTATTTGTTGACGACGTTGACGTCATTAGGATTCTAATAATCGGCAGCGATTGTCGAACTGTCGAGACCGAGTTGAAATTCCAAGAAAGATGTGACAGAGCGCATGTTTCCTTATTACGGAATACGGATACGGACATTACGGATACATATGCTTAACTATGCTTCGTCATGACGATTCTTTTTTCTCCCGCCTCATCTCGAATCGTCACGTCTCTCGCCTAGCCCTAGCTTAACGTCTCCTATGTCTCGTATTACGCATCTGTTACGCTACCTAACGTTATCATTGTGTTGCGTGGGCGCAACCTTACGTAAACGATCGACGTATTGTGTGACTAGGAAAAACACGAGAGATAGAACGTTACGATGATATTCAATAACAACACACTCTCGAGTCCCATATACATACATATAATACATATAATAGTATTTTTGTAAAAATGCATTCGTGTATTATTATTATTCGTATATTATAGTATATTATAGAGTTATAGACGTACATTCGTACAATTACAATTCCAATGAAAAATTGTTTACGTTGAAGATACGTAAGATAGACGTTCTAGAGAGAGGCTGGGTGTTCCAAATTTACTGATTTCAGCACTGAAATCTATAGTTATTGTGCGTTATGTGCACTATAATTTTCAATATTAGTAGTTAATTTTGGGAAGCAGCACAATTCTCACACGCTACAGCATACGTGATCATTCGATAACTTTCATTCTTATCGAAATGAACCGGAAATATAATAGGTCATATTTATATATTACTGCGTGACACTGCGTCGTAGAGCGCCGAAATGCCTTCATTATCTTTATATGCAGTGATGCGTCTCGTATGCGATGCGTACGTATAATGCTTCGTAAGATATTGTTGATCTATCTTGAACACGCATTGGTGAATTAGAATATATAAAATAGAGGAAGGAGGTAGCGATCTCACTTGACAAACTGCGTAGTCTACCATAGTTTCTTTCCGGAAGCGAAATGACGCAATTGGGATCTTGGGATGGTCATATAGGCCACAAGTCACGTAGTGACTTCAGCCTCGAGTTCCACACCCTCCTTATAAAAGGAGATCCCTTAATTCTTTGCTCCAATCGATTGCGAGAATATTTACTTGCAATTAATTACAATTAATTAAGCGATGAAGAAACAAGTCTGTCACAGTTACCTAGAGAGAAAAGTTTAAAATAAAAAATAGACTTGGTGCGTAAAATATGCGAGAGAAACATAGAGCGATGAGATGAAACTAATCACTAAACTAATCGCTTTGGGGTTGACATTTTACAATTCTCTCGCAATCTCTATAGGCACCTATATGTATATATGTGTGTGTGTGTGTGTGTGTGTGTGTGTGTGTGTGTGTGTGAGTGCGCGCGCGCGTGCGTGCGTGTGTGTAAGAGTGCGACGCACGCTATTCAAGTATTTGTTGTTACTATTACTATCTTTCGATCTCGTCACGACATCAGCGACTAGCTTCTAGCTTCCAAATTTATTATTTATATATTATTTATAATATATCATCTATATCATATTGCATATACTCATTGTATTATATACACTAGGCAGTTATGATATAAGTTTACAAGGAATTAGATGAGTGTGCATTGGAGTGAAGAAATTGGATGATTTACCATACACATATGATTGTCGAAAATTTACATTTACATACGACACATATGTACGCCGTGTCACGCTGCGCCGAATTCATGATGCAATACGTCGCCTATGAGGTGATGCTGACGTAAGCGATCAATTGTCCTGCCATTGGTCGAGAGATCGACAGGCCTCCGTCGAGCCTCTATATACATTTTCTGACTCACGTTACATACATACATGCATACAAGTACAAGTGCGGTATAACGTGTTATCAATCCAACCGAGATGACAAGAAGAGGGCAACTAAAGAGCGTTTTGTGGAGGAGAGCGCGGGACCTTTCTTATTCGATATAATCGAGCGTTAACGTATTACGTACGTATTCGATACGCCGTTTACAGCGTATGGCAATCATACGGCGCTGCATCAATGCAGCGTGACTGAGAAATTGATGGAAATTGAGGATTGCCTGTGCAATCCTCGATGGCTCGATCTATAGATCTCGACTCGAACGGCACGTCCGAGAGCGTGACCTATGACGAATACATACTCTACCGTCGATTGGTTAAATTAAAAGAATAGGGAAAATTGTCAACGCGCGCGCGCGCGCGCGATGAAGAAATTTGTTTGTGCTTTACAAAGCTGGGCTTGAGTTCATTATTACTGAAAAATATCTTAATAACGGCAGAATAACGAGACGATTGTTTCAATGTCAAAGTGGAAATGTTCCATGTGGAAGACTTTGGATCAAGATTTTAGATGCTCGAATCAGAGGTTTCATTTATATATATATATGGATTATTGCTTAGCTTTTTGAAGAGAAAATTCAGTTGTAACCCTTTGTCGAAAAATTTTCATTTGGTATGTAGGTGTAACGAGTTGGAAGAGAGAATTAAATTGAATTGAAAAATCAAGTCATGCGCGCACATATATATGTTTAATATAATAACGCTTATTGCGGTTAAAATACTTAACAGTGTCGTCGAGGCATTATTTCGTCTATTTTACATCTTAATATATCTACATCGAGTTATTTCTACAAAAATTTATTAGTACGCCGTACGCGCGCGCGTACTAATATGAAACTTGAAACTGTTATACGTAAACAGAGCTACTCGCTTGTTTGAATTTCGTTTATCTAAGCGATAATGCGTGTATTTTAATACGCATTAAAAATCTCGTCGTTGTATATTGTTTATTCTAGATTCCCACACTTTTTTCGTCCACAAGCTTTGCTATGTGCTATCTGACAGTTTATCAAGTGATATTACATCAGACGCGCGATCTAATATAGCAGGCATAAGGCATAAGGCATAAGGCATAAGGCATAAGGCATAAGGAAAGAAAGCGCGCATTTAGAAACGCCGCGCTACTCTAATGACGACGCACATGTTTTAATCTTCCACACCTTCTCCCTCCTTTGTTCCTTTCTTACTCACTCGAGCTAATCGATTATATTATTATTAGTATTGAATGAATCCGTCTTGATCGTTTACCCTGTACATTTTTTAAAAGTGAGAGAAATATACTCAATCGTCAATAATTATTTATATGTATATATCTACACACGTGTCAAAATAATTTACGTGTGGGAGTGAAATAATTTTTTTTTATTAAAGCACAAAACGAGCAACGTACGTTATACGAGTACTGTGTTATTGACAAGTCGAGAGTCGCACTCTTATCAAAGATTCTCTTAGAAGATTGTAAATTTTTAAATGAATAATAACAGGTGATGAGAGATGAAACTTTTGATCGGCAAAATGGCAAGAGGATCGAACAAATACCTAATTGAAATAGTACGTTATTATAATATTATTATTATAATCGAAGACGTTTGTAATGGAAATTGAAATGATTATCGTGTGTGGGTATGGAAAAGATCGGGAAGAACTTTGTAAGAAGTTTGCAAAGTGTGTAAGTTAAATAGATCCTCTCATCTCATCATACGGATCGTATGAGAAATGCGAATGCAAAAAGCAGACCAGTAGCCAGCAGCGCGCAGCGTCAAAGAGATCGCAGGCGTCAGAGACGCGCGCGCGCGCTAGAAAACACCTCGTTTTCCCCACCATTGAGGCACGTGCTTCACGTACGTTACATGCACGCGCGTGCACTCTCTCTCTCTCTCTCTCTCTCTCTCTCTCTCTCTCTCTCTCTCTTTCTCTCTTTCTCTCGAGAGATTAGCAAGATCTATCGATCTTGCTAATTGTGAGGAATAAACCAACTAATTGTAAGGCTAGCGACGAAAGATCGCGTAATTGTCCTATTACACGCATTCGTCGCTATTGTTTGTTATTATATTACTGTATGTTGTTACTACTTGGACTACTACTACTACTACTACTATTACTACTACTACTACTACTACTACTACTACTACTACTACCATTATTGTTATTGTTATTACAGTATAGTTGCACTGCAATTATTAACGTCTAAGCGTAGTTTCCCTCTCTTCTTTTTTCTCATTATTAGTCTCCCTCTCCGTTTCTCACTCTCTTCCTCTCTTTCCTTGTTTCTCTCTGCCTAAATCTTTTTCCCCTCCCTCGGCTAGCCCAGCCTATATAAACCCCCGGTGACTCGAAAGCATCTTCACTCTATACGAGAAGACAGTCTATGTATAAAGTTCCGAAGACGCGTATATAACTCGGTCATTGAAAGAGAGAGAGCGCGCGGGCGCGTGTATCCTGAACTGGTACTGACCAACTGTGGTACTGACGATATCTCGAAAAGTGGGAAGAAAAGACTAAAATTAAAGAGCATCCCCGACGCGTGGAAATCTTTCCCTGATCTCATTTTTTTGGGTTTGGGGTTTAACATCGTCGAATCGTCACACTCGCTGCATTTCCTCCCCTCATTATACGTTAACATCCCCGTTTGAGAAACTTGTTTGCAATTTCTCGGAGGAAATTGCGTACCGTGTCCGTTTCATTTCGCGCCGCTTGATCACGCACGCTCACAGTGTGCTGTGCACGCTCACGTATCTAAACGCGCGCGTGCAATTTCAACTGACACTTCGACGTGTCGACGCAACGACGTGCATGAGGATCAAAAACGAGCACGGACTAAGATATACTTTGCGGGCGGTAATANNNACACACACACCTACGTATATATACGTAAATTCGGAAGGCAAGTTTGCGATCATCTCCGAGAGTCATCTCGACGTACACCGCCTTATACGTACAAATGGAAATGCAGTCGAATCCAACGCGCGCGAAAGCGAAAACCAGTTGTCACAACGTGAGAATATTCCTTGTCGTCACCCTCGCCGTTACATTATGCTACCCAGCTCTCATCGATACGGCGGTGGTCCGTACCGAGGTAAGATACTTATTGCACTATATCACGAATTACGTATGTATTAGTCAAAGAAATGAATGTGTGTGAATGAAAATTAAATCTGGTGAATCCAGTTTGCGCTACAACTTTGCTATTCATTGATGAGAGAGAGAGAGAGAGAGAGGGGGTGAGGAGGGGTAGAGAACAAATTGCAAGTTTTTGGTAAAGAAAAAGTGATCTGATCACTGAGTCGTTGAAATTAATTAATTAGTCGTATTGTGGTTATGGTCGTATGTGGATTCGCGCCTTTCTACGAAACACATCAAATAGAGGGAAGGAATGTTACGCGAGGATCTTTTTCTCACGAAATATCGATAGGTGTAAAGTTTCCTTTACACCCTCAGCGCTCACATCTCATGCAAGTATGTACACACGTAACATACATTCTGACTGTGATGTATTATTATTAGGATGCATTTCGTAAATAATATATATAAAGACGCATATACACATGTAATGCGTATTGAAGTTGAACGAATTAATCGATATTTCAGAATACGCCACAAGATTGATCGAACGGTACGTAAGCCGATGTGATTTTATTTTTATACTCTGCGTAGAGTATATAGTTATCAGATTCTATTCTGTTACTTACAATAGATTCAACAAATGATTTCTCTGTAGTGATGCATGTATTATATATGCGCGCGCGTATACATGTGTGTGTGTATGTGTGTGTGTAGTACGTACGTACATTATCGAAACACGCAGACTCACTGGCGGTTCGAGTAGTTTCATTCATGAATCGAACCTCTCGAGTCACGACTCACGGCCTCGAGAATGCCATGCTTGTCTTCTTTCGCCATGCGAGAACCACTCGCTATTTGATAAATTTTAAATTGAATCGAATGATATAGGCGATTCGTTGTGACTTTACAATCATTCTAAATCCCATAATAGCTACGAGTGCATCGCAGAACGTCGGAGGAAATCGCAATGAGATCATATGACGAATTCCTGAAAAGATGCAAAGTCTAGAAATTTAATTATAGACGACTTTATATGTATATATATATATATATATATATATGGAACACAATTCTCTCGTTCATTTTATAATTTTATAATTATCTAGGAGAAAAAACTCTGTGTCACACACACTCGCATGTTTGTTTGTGCTTATCAATTTAACATTGCATTGTTATTCGTAATTGCGCGATTGTATTAATGTTCCTCTTCTTTCCAGTAAACGCAAAAATGTACATACGTCCATTATTTGATTTTGAGACATGCGTTACGTGATCGAAAACCATATTAGTTGTGTACATACTTGCATTTACAAAATTTTTCCTAATTACTCGGTCGCATCGAAAGAGAAATAACGATGAAAGATTTTAGAACAAGACGATATAAAGTAACATCACACGAGGCAGTATCACGCTTGACACGAGAGGGGCTATCGAGTCTGCTTGTAGATATAACGTGATAGATATTAGCGACTCTTCATTCAAGGAATGACGTTTGCCCATTATTTACTGTCTTGAGCGGTTAACGTCACTGCAGCAACGTGCGTCACTGCGCAGCATCTTTCTCCTCTCCTTCTTTTTCTCGCTCCTGCGGTTCGCGGTTTCCGTTGCCAGAAATGCACGAGATTTCGCAATATCCAAACGCGTTAGGTTCTTAACGCAAAATTTATCAAAGTCGTCGCGTCGGGTCGGAGTCCAAGTTTTTTTTTCTGTTTTACTATATAATTTCCTTTGAAATTAATTTACACGTCACGTAAAAATTTATATACGATTGTAATAATCAACTGCAATTATAGATATATATATATATGTATATCTATTTGTAATTCCGTGTGTGTATGCACATACGCGTATACGTACATATATGTACTTGCATGTATTATGGCATATATCAACTATATGCGATTGATAACTCTTGAGCTATAAGAATATTGTTACTGAATAAAGAAAAAAAATGTGATTTTTTTTCATCTTTTGACATTTTTGCGAGTGTATAAGAATTTACGAAATTATATAGAAAGACTTGAGATGACTGTTTGAATTGGAATGAGAAAATGATACCAGAAAAATATTTGATATATTTATTAAAAATTGTTATCAAAGAAAATTAAAGTCACGTTTGCTACGACGTGTGTGTTTTTTCCTCAAATTACCGATTTTGTAGGAAATGGAAAACTTGTATAATAATTTTATATGCTTTTGAGTAAAAAGCAATAACGCGCGGTAGTCGTTAGTATCTACATACATACATATATGATGTATATCTGATGATCGATCAAGTCTAGGGGCCCACAATTAATAATTGAATCGTCAAATAAATTGTACACATTATGAATAAATTGTTAAACTAACTTATTGTCGCACTAAAAAAGAACGTACGGAACGAAGCGATGATATGTATATTTGCATATGCGACCAATACGATGCTAGAAACTTTAGTATTTATACGTTTTTATTCACATAAAAGCTGAGCTACATATATATTTAATTGAAAATTAACGCTTTCCGTACGTGCGCGCTAAGGAAAATAAAAGATGATCAAGTCGTAATGTGAATATGTTTCTAATAATAATAATAATAATAATAATAACAACAATAATACAACAGTTTGATGTGTTTAATTACAGAAACAGTTGCAGCGGGTACTGTTACGAGACTTTACAAACGTCAGGATTCCACGAGCTACAGAAGATAGCGATGAGGAAAACGCACCGAGACGAATTTGTCATAACGCGCCCTGTGGATGGGCGGTCTACAATCCGTATACGCGTAACATTGAGTATTTCATGAGAAACACGTGAGTGTGTGTTACTACTATAGTATTACACGTGTATATGTATATGTATATATATATATATATATATATATATATATATATANAAAAGCATTCCGATATGCGCATCTCCTCTCGAGAACAGATCTAGAGATGAAATTTAATTTATCCAAAAATAACCATCCTTTTAAATGTAAAACTTGAAAATTATAAAACGTGAGAGAAAATATTTTATTAGATACAGATAGAGCGTGGATGGACAGGTTTGCGGGATGTATGGAAATTAATATTACGTAGGTGTATAAGAGGGAAGATTGCGTGAATTATTTACAATTTTTCTTATATAATATTTCTCTTCACTTGATTTCTCTCTCTCTCTCTCTCTCTCTCTCTCTCTCTCTCTCCCTCTCTATAATAATTTCTTCTCATTTGATTTGTGCAGTTGTGAATGCCCGGATGAAAGTTACAAGTGCGTGCGCGTTGGAGACGATCTCTCCGCGAGTGCGTACGTATATCGTTGCCGCCAAAATACGACAGCGGAGGACATTGAGTCTCCCTCTCTCGATGACACCCTCTGAGACGAGGTCGGCATCTCATTATCCCGTCATCGGTATCTACTTATACCACGTGTCACGCCAAATCTGCAGTTACCGCCATCGTCGTCGTCGTCGTCGTCGTGATCGTCTTCACGATTCGTCGCATGACTCTAGCTCTTCGAGTTTTCGATAATACATCCGTACCGTACATTTTAAATGAAAGTGACCTGCACCATATCATTTTTTGTTTTGTTACAAAGAAGATTGTGATCGAACGATTGTTACTCGCGATCGTGCTAAAGTGATCCTTATTATATTTGTATATTGTCAGAAATTATTACAGGTATAAACGGCGCACTACCACCAGGTGCGACAGCCTGGCGATAGTGAATTTCCTTCCAATTGTCGGCTGG
The DNA here is from genome assembly GCA_017607545.1 of Acromyrmex charruanus. NCBI lineage: Eukaryota > Metazoa > Arthropoda > Insecta > Hymenoptera > Formicidae > Acromyrmex > Acromyrmex charruanus. Next base: position 4,748,972 of record JAANIC010006346.1, read on the forward strand.
ATTAACAATTTTACAATCGGGAATAAACTAATGCGATGCGCGCACGCACACACACACGCACACACACACACACACACACACACATGTACATACATATGTATGTAAAAAATATTATTGTTATAGTTTTTGACATGATTAAATTTTCCCATTCTTGGAAACTCGCGCGCTTCGTCGACGTTTGTCGCGTATATGATTGAAAACTATAACGAATAGCGGCAATTAAAATCAATCAATTCATATCGAGCCTTGTGGTTTATATATATATATTTTTAACATATTTATATCTTAATTCTACTTTTATTTATATTATTGCAATGTGTAATGTATTTCAACTTTCATACTCATATATGTATATCGATTCAAATGCGTTTTCGAGAATCGATTTACGTGTAAAACATATATGCCACATCACAATCTTAAAGATTCTCGCTTACTTTTGGTTTACTCCCAACATGTAAAATTGTTAAATTGTTTATATTATTATATTTATCCAAAAAGTAGTTACTCAGCCATTGATCAACATACAAATTTCGATCCTCATATTTGATTTTACGCTTGATGAATACGGGCCTTTGACAACATTCGCGATAGCACTTTCCTTACATTTTCTTACCTTTCTTTGTACTTAATCAAATATCCAAAAAATAATTCTCTTTTTTCATATAATAATAGTTGTAATAGTAGTAGTAGTAGTAGTAGTAATATAGTAGTAGTAGTAGAGTAGTAGCAGCAGCAGTAGTACCGTAGCGATAATAATAATAATAATAATAATGATAATAATAATTTGATAATATATTATTTATAATGAGAAAACTTATTACCGTCGCTTTATCTGCTATTTGACAATCGTGCAAGTGTTGATATATAAATACAAATATGATTGCAAGTTATTTTATCCGTGACCTTTAGCTTTAATCGCACGGGCAAAGTTGTCGAGCTACAAAAGTCGTGAACAAAGCAGATCGTAAGCCGAATGTAGCATCGTATCGTACAATCCTTCAAGCATAATAAAGAGTGAAAATGAATCAAATGTGAATCAAATTACACTACAATGTATGGATGACTATGTACGTAATGAAAAATTTTACATGTAAAATGACATTACCGTTTTTGGTTGATCCACACATTTGGACATAATTCTCTTGAAAGCTATATTACCGACATATACAATATCTTTACGAATATTTTATAGATAACGTTAACGTGAAAACATTCAATTCGAGATTCAAAGCATGCCATAAAGTAAATTTCTCTATAGTATCGGTACGTTTAGGTCTCAATCTCGACATGCAGCTGAGACCTCACAGTTTTTTTTTAATTCGGCTACAACTTTAATCAGTGGCACTTTAATTAGTGCCAAGTAAACGTGCCTAACAATAAGAAATAGATCAAGTATTTCAGTTTGTTGTATTCATAACGCAGTATTTCACTTGTTATGTAACATACAGGAAATGTAAGTTATCTATTATTACGATGAAATATTGATATATTATTGCATAACTATTAATATAATATTGTCTAATTTTATCATTTTTAATATAATAAAACAAAGTTGTAATACTTTTTACGATTTTTCATTTAGCATTATCTCTCCTCGATATCATATCGCGTATTCTTGCAGAAATAAAGTCTGAGAAACAATGAAAAGCACAATCAAGTGTAAATAATTTTTTACTGTTTATTTATTACAGAGGGGATAGAGGGCGGGGCGCTCGAGGACGACACAAGCTCCTGTCGGCACAAATTTCATCGACACGATCTCAGGCTTAAATCGGTTCATCGATTTTGCAAACAAAAATATGTTTAAACGGATATTTTGAAAAAAAGTTACGATACAAGCATATATATAAGAGGAAGAGCAAACCAAGTTGTACACATATGTGTATACGGATAGTTATGGAAAAAATTATCGACTAAAGTAAAACGATAACTTTTCACTAATTAGTTTATTAATAATTTGTGCAAAATATATACCAACATTAAATTATTATTTCGAGTAGTAAAATTGCCTGTACATTTTTATTTTTCATACACATATTTTAAAAAATTAGCAATTTTTTTGTAAAATACAGTAATATATAGTCAGGAGTCATCAGATATCAGGAAGACCACACTTTTCATTCTCGCCTTCTCTCTCTCTCTCTCTTTCTTTCATTTGGTGTTGAGCTATTAATTGACCGGATAGAAAAATAATGTACAAAGAAAGAAAAAATAAATGGCGATATGTTTGGTTTAAATTTGTTGACAATTTATACGAAATACAAAAAACGGGTGCGTTATGGCTATCCATGACATTTTAATTTAAAGCAAAAACTATTGAAAACTAATCAAGGTTGTATCGTGAAACGTCTCCAAATAAATTGACAATTTATCTTGGATTGAACATTTCACCATTTATTTTATTCATACTACTTTATTTTATCCATTCTCTCTCTTATTTTCTGCTTTTATTTTTTCTTTTCCTCTTATTTGTCCTCCCTTCTCTCTGCTTCCTTTCTATTTACTTCGCTTGTGAGGAAATGCTTCAATAAATATACAACCACAGTGTCGTATTATGAAAATTACGGTATGTATAATATATATTACGACTTACATTATATTATATTATAATTAAATATTTATCTTATATCCTTTTTTGGCTATCTTATCCCCTAAGTTTTTCATCGACGATATAACATACATATAGTTACCATACAGATGTGTTCCGAGAGTTGACAAAAATATGACAAATGAACGAGACAAGTATCGCATTCTTTATTAATTTATTAATTGTTGATCGTTTATCACACGGCATTCGTGTAACGGACGTGATCATTTTGTTCCCAAATATGAACCACGCACGAACTTTTCTTGAATCTTGTTTTACTAAAAAGAAACAAACTATGTGGCGATTGACGTAATTAGGAGCAAGTCCATTAACGTCCACCTATGTACATACAATAATGTATTACTTCATTGACGACTGTTATCACATTTCAATTTGCAGATCATACACTAGATTTACGAATGTGCTGTAAAATATATACTATTGAGAAATCGCATTTTATATTACATTGATATTATACGCTACAAAATAGATATAACAATAACCAGGCATATACGATCGTGCGTGGTGCGTGCACGTGTGGAGGTCAATGACTTTCCGGCGGAATTTTTTATGCCGCATAAACTTCCAGCACGCTCGGTTCTATCGCACTCTGTCCAGGAACATTACCGTTTTTACACCTTTGTAAAGATGATTCTACACGTCTACAAAGCCTGGAAGGCAAACAGAAACGTAAACTCTAAAGCTTTCTTTGTACATGTTTATACATGTATGCGTATGTACATATATATATTGTGCGTGTATACATGAAAAAAAAATATATATATATGTGTGCGTATATATATATATATATATATATATATATATATATACATATATATAT
>JAANIC010006346.1:4772087-4783159 GCA_017607545.1 Acromyrmex charruanus
AGCGTATTGGCGCGACCAGCGGCGTCTCTGTTACCAACCACTCGAGCTGTCGGGCACTCGGGATTGCTGCTACCGATGATCAGGCTTCCCACGACATCGCACCGCCATCGCAATGTCCACCATCCGTGTCATCCTTGCCGCAACGAGCAACGTTTCGATCAGACTACCAAGTGCGAATTTGTAGAAATTCTTTCACGCGCTATCGATGGCTATCGAGCTTGTGTGATCATCGCTTCTCCAATTTCCGTGGTCGCGTGCTCTCTCTCTCTCTCTCTCTCTCTCTCTCTCTCTCTCTCTCTCTCTCTCTCTCTCTCTCTCTCACTCACTCACTCACACACACCACACACACACACCACACACACACACACACACACACTCACTCACTCACTCACTCACTCACTCACTCATTTTCTCTCTCGCATGCATGCGGAGAGTCTCAAAACGGAGGAATTGAGGTCATTAAGGAACGGAGATAGGGACCGATTGCGTGCAAATTCAGCGACGATATTATTCTTACATATACATGTATGTATGTATTATAATCGAGCGACATTTATTAGCATCGCATAGTTATCCGCGTGATCCAAATGTAAACGCAAAAGCGCGTCACGAATGATCCTTCGCGCGATTATCATTTTTTGTTAGGCAAAAAAAAACGAAAATTCGCACGAGTTTTTCAACCTTTATCGTTTTCTCTTGAATTTGACGCGTCTTGCGCTAAGCAGATCTAAACTGAAAATGCAAATGTAAAGCACACGCGCGCTTTTAGTAGTGCAGATCTGAATCGAATTTCGATATTTTCCTCGTTGCGCGACATCACGGTATATGATAGGGATGTTGAAGACATCTCGGTGCTACATACACGGCGATTACGGCCCTGAGTTGCGGCGCCGCTGGCGGCGGTTTTGTTGAGGCGTAGGTAGGTAGGTAGGTAGCAGTAGGTAGGTAGGTAGGTAGATAGGTAGGGAGGGCGCAGCAATGCGCAGCAAGACGCAGAGAGATGTGTGCGCGGCGCGATCTCGTAGCTCGTAGCCATTGTAGCCAACGGTTCATCCAGCTGTAAGCTGTTCCAAGAGACGAACGAATCCCCCCATCTTGTAATCTGGGTCATGGGAACTGCGCAAAATAGCCGACAAGATCGCGCCGTTCGTTGAAAGCAGTAGAGAGATCGTCAGTGACTTTGCAATTTTCTACAAGTGCCATTGTTTTGTTGTACATGCTGCAACGCGCCGTTCGAGAATTACGACTGCACTTATACGAAGTGCACTGTACGTCGCAATCGTTTTATCTCTCAATGAGCTTGACTGGTCGCTGACCGCAGGCCCGGCCCGGAAAGAGTCGCGCGTCGATTGGCCGGCCGATGATCTTTGCTCGGCTGTCTTGGAGTTTCACGCGCGAGCCTCAAATCACGTTCACGGTATGACACTCGCGACAGCTTATTCTTACGAATCGTGAAGAGAAAATTATCGCGATCGAAATCATTATCCGACGTGATTAATTTCTTCAAATAGTAGCGTGTCGTAACGCGAAAGTTGGAGGACTTTGTAGCTGCACTTTATAGCGATACCAGAGACTGTTTATTCTCTCTCTCTCTCTCTCTCTCTCTCTCTCTCTCTCTCTCTCTCTCTCTCTCTCTCTCGCCCCTTTTTTTTCTCTATTTTATCCTGGAGCATTGTGGTAGGATAACATGGTGTGCAGTTAGACAGTATCTCTTCCTAAACCTCTGTCCTCTCTATCTATGTACTGTTTATAAGATTCAAGGGCTACCAACTGTGAAACGCGTGGGCCGGTATTCATAGTCCGTTCTTATTTTAAAACCGTTTTAAATAATAAGTCTTAAGGCTACATTCCAAAACATCACTCCGAATAAAATTTTATTCGATATACTATAATATACGTTACATGTATTATATACTTTGAGTACAATTTTCCTTTCGAAAAGGATATTTTGGAACGTAGCCTAAAATAATACAGTCCTCGGATTGATTTATGACATCTTAAAATTATACTTAAGATATTCTTAAATGTAAAGCGGAGAGCACACTCTTACATAACATGTAAGGCATAAGAAAATGTATCAATCAAAGTCCTTCGTTTCCTTCCTTTCCATGAAATAAAGAACATTGATTGATTGGATTTCTTTGTTTTATATGTTATGCATGTAAGAGTCTGTGCTCCCTGCTTAAGCCCGGATCTACAATAAATGTTTTAAGCCTTAAACCGTAAGAAATTGACCAATTATAGTCGGATGCGAGAAGAATAATTTACTATGATTCGTCAATTTGCTAAGACGTAAACTTCAACCAATTGAAATTTATCTTATGGATAAATTTACTGCCATTTCTATTTCCGTTAGTTTATTCCAGTAAATCTAAAGCAATACCCTTGGTTCATCGGCTTAAGTTTACGTTTTATGGTTATTATAGAGTCCTAGATTTATAAGACTGGTGTTAAGTGTTCTGATTGGTCAATGCAATCACGTGCCTTAGCTGCCAATCATGAATTGATTTCTGTGTATTAAAAATGGTTGTTTAATGGCTGATTAGTGGATTTTATAGGCCGTATTGCAAACGACGCCATTTTTAATACTTGTTTTAATATTTTTTAATACTTTTTAATACTTTTTAATACTTTTTAATACTTTTTAATACTTTTACTGACATAAGGGTGATATATCATTTGTCGTACGACAAATTTTTTAAGCCTGTCGATTGATTATAGAATAGAGAAATTCGAAGACCTCTCTATCCTACACACATTTGTCGTACGACAAAAACGCACAAATGAAATATACCCTAAGTCGGTCGCGCTTCTCTGATAATATTAGAGCTACGTTCCAAAATTTCCTTTCCGAGGAAGATTTTACTCTATGTGCAATATGTTACATGTACTACATATTTCGAGTAAAATTTTCTTCAGAGAGGAATGTAGCCTAAGACTCTAATGTTTTTTAATGATAATTACATGTTACTATAATTACTGCGGCTATAAATGAGGTTGGAGTTGAGTGGCCGGTATTTTTATTTTTTTTTTTTTTACTTTATATAGACTGAAAAAGCTACATTAAAGTCTGGAGCACACGATGCCTCAATGTCGCAGCCAATACGGCGGTAAGATTCTAATCTAGTTAGCAATCCAGCAGGAAAACAAGCAAGCCGTGTACTGCAGGCTTTGCTATCGTTTTCGTTCCCTGAATGTGGCGGAACCAATAAAAAATCATCACTCGATGGCTTAACTCTTAGGGAATGTTTATATTGGTTGTAACCGTATGCCGTATGCCACAATCTGTAAGGGCTGCCGCACACAAAATTCCGTAACAGTATACGTAAAATGTAAACTTAAGCCGATGAGCCAATCAGGATACTGTTTTAGATTACGTAATCTAACGGAAATGGAAATAACAGTAAACTTTTCCGTAACTTTGCAATAAGGCGAGTTTCAACCAATTGAAATTCATTTTATTGCGAGGTTATGGATAAGTTTATTGTTATTTCCATTTCCGTTAGATTGCGTAATCTAAAGCAGTATTCTAATTGATTCAGCAGTTTAAGTTTACACTTTATACATACTGTTATGGAATTTTGTGTGCGACAGCCCTAAGAACTAATTAATCACAGTCGAGTACTCTCATTCGACTATAAGAAGGAAATACTCGAAGGTGATTGGTCAATTTTTACAGATTACGGCATACGGGTATGGCCAATATAAACGCTCCCTTAAGTCTTGTATCCATGATGCTAAAAATCAGTCCGAGATCTCGGATGAAAAAAGAATTGACCAATTGCAATGGTATGTGATCAAATTGTTTAAATGTGATTTGTTAATTTTTTCTCTGTCCGAGATCTCGGACCGATTTTTAGCATCGTGGACATCGGGTTTTATTAGAGGAACTCTATAGAAATTGAGCCTAACTTTTTGTGACCGCCTGACCGCTTGAATTTGGTCTCTTTTTTACTTCGTGCTTATAATTATATCAGAATAGAGACTAAGGAGACCGAATTTATATGGACGAGACTGTCAAAAAACGTGGTCAAAAGTGATCATCTGAATTAGTTCGATTGAGATGTCGCTTTCGTTTCATGACACCTATGCCCATATTCATAGTCAGGCCTTATATTTAAGGCTTCCTTAAATTTATCTTTAAATGCTCTACGAATTATTTCATTGGTTGCTGAAATATTTAGTTTATAAAATAGAATAATTGTATTTTAACATTAATTCTATTTTTCAATATTATATAATTTCATGTAAATTCTACTCTTACAATTTCTAAAATCTAAATTACCGCGTTCACGATACTCAAAGTGGGAATATAATAGCATCGATGATTGGTTCTACCATTTTACTTCAAGCCAATGAAAATTTTAATAAGATTGACGCGACTTTCTTAGGCCGAAATCAGACTACGCAGAAGAATAAGATTGAGGATTGAAAAATTGAAGTTTGATCAATCAGAATAAAAGGAGCTAAAATTTCTTTATCCTCATTGGTAAAATTTCAATCTTTAATCTTTAATCTCAATTTTCAATACATAATCTGATTCCGGCCTTATAGGGACTCTGGCAAGCAATACTGGATAGCAATACTGAAAATAACTAATCAAATGTTCCCCAATATGCATGTCTCTGCGTATATAGTGCTGGTTATGCTGAAACAGCTAATCAAATGTTACCCAAATTCACTCTCCTACTGCGCATCCACAGGAGTACTTCACTTTGTATTCTTTCCACTATGATAGGTCATACCAATTTTACATGAAGAATGTTCCATTCTTCATACAGTTTTAGGGGCTTTGCACAATACAAGGAATAGGGAACATAGAATAAGAATTTCAATCTATCAGAAACTATGTATTCCACAATACATGATTTCTGATAGGTTGAAATTTTTATTCTCTGTTCTGTGTTTCCTGTTTCTTTTATGATAATTTACGTGAATTTACGTCTTCCTGTTATTGACTACGTTCCGTTTTTTACGCATGATACGTACGCTGCATTATTTATCCTTGGCTAATATTCATAGTCAGATCTTATATTCAAGATCGTCTTTTAAGAAGTCACGAACCAATCAGAGAGCCGTTATTAGCAGCTCTATCTTAAGATATTATTAGGTCATTTAAAAATTATCCGCGGTTTTTTCATTCAAAAATTGAACAAAAAACCGCGGATACTTTTAAATGACCTAATACTTAAAACAATTTTGAAATAAGATCGGATTATGAATATAATCTGCCCCTTGTTATTCACCGAATGTTAAACAAGGATAAATAATGCATTATGCGCATCATACGTGAAACGGAACGCAGCCATTGGCCTAATTTCCACCGAGGGTTTAAATCGGATCAGAATGTAAGAACCAACCAACTACAGTCGAGTATTTTCCTGTTACAGTTGAATGACAGGGGAATGCTCGACTGTAGTTGGTTGGTTCTTACATTCTGATCCAGTTTAAACCCTCGGAAACTAAGCCATTGTCAAAGCATGATGTCAGATGTAGAATAACGTCTTTATTCTTAGGTTATGTGTGTTCGTAAGCATATATGGAGGAGTTTTGCTATTCGAACGCCGCTTATCGAGCGCCATCGATACCAATTCAGAAACTTGATTTTGACCACACTTTTCAAAGCCTAGTTTGATCTCCTTAGTCTTTATCCTCCATGGATTTAATATAATATCGATAGAAGTTTATGATTTTAATTTGGAATTAAATTATAAATCATTCAGAATATAAGAGATATAATATGTAAGAATGTAAAATGTTTCATAACTATCAGTGATCAAAAGGCTAAATTTGATTCACACGCTCATGTAACTCTTTAAATTTATATCTTTCATGTATACTATTTCATATTAATGTGTTGTAAAAAGTTTATGAAAAAAAGTATTGTAATTTGATCGAATTGATTGTGAGATGATTAGAAATGTTATCGTAGCTATGTCTGGCGGTGTTGATAGCGCCATGACGGCTCTTCTACTTAAAAACAAAGGTAGGACTAAAGAAAAATTCTAGCTTTACCTTTTCCGTTGATACACGTGTTAAAGATATACATACACAAACACATGTATGTATATCTTTATGTATGCATGTATATATATATATATATATATATATATATATATTTTTTTTTAAGGATTTAATATTACTGGAGTATTTATGAAAAACTGGGATGTTAGAGACGAAACAGAAAAGTGCGTGCTTGAGAAAGATTATGACGATGCTCGATGGATCTGTGACAAATTAGAAATTTTTTTGATACAGATCAACTTTGTTAAAGAATATTGGAACGAAGTTTTTAGGTACTTGAAGGAATATTTAAGTATTTGAACTTTTTGACAACCACAAGTGAGGATAGCAACATTTTTATCCTAATTTTTATTCCAGTGATTTGGTAGAAAAGTATCAGAATGGATATACTCCGAATCCAGATATTTTGTGCAATAAGAACATCAAGTTTGATACATTTTTTCATCTCGCACGTGACAAGTTTCAAGCAGATGCAATTGCAACAGGTCATTACGCTAAAACAAGCTTCGGACCATATCTAGAGAATTATGAAGCAAATACTAGCAAGTATCCTATATTAAATAAAATTAATCCATTATTTAAATACATTATGTAATACTACTATTATAATTCTGTAGACGTACGCTTATTACAAGCGCAAGATAGCAATAAAGATCAAACGTTCTTCTTGAGCCAGATACCGCAACAAACTTTGAGACGTTGTATGTTTCCTCTTGGAAATTACTTGAAAAATCATGTAAAGGTGATGGCTATGCAAGCAGGATTGTGCCAAATAGCACGAAAGAAGGAAAGCATGGGTATTTGCTTTGTTGGAAAACGTGAGTTTCAAGATTTTATTTCAGAGGTAAAAGATGCACATTTCTCGCCTAATGCCGATTGCTTCCGATAAAATAAGATGACAATAATAACGATTGCAGTACATAGCAGATAAACCTGGTAACTATATAGATCTGGACAGTGGACTGCAGATAGGTAAACACGATGGTATTCACAAACGGACAATAGGGCAAAGATGTAAAATTGCTGGCGCCCTCAAACCTTATTACGTGTTTAACAAAGATCAGGAGTCAAATACTATTACAGTGGTACACGATGGAAAATAAATATTTTGTTGAAGATAAATTAAGATTTGTTAATGATACTTTTGTTTTCTGATGTACATAGGTAGGTGGTACAACTCATTCAGCATTATACACTGACTTTTTAATAACACGGAAAATACATTGGATCAGTGAAGAGCCGTGTGAATTGAGATGGAACAATGGCGTGTTAAATTGTAACTTTCGCTTTCAACACAGACATCCATTAATTGCTTGTAGAGTATACAAGATGTCCAATGATCGTTTATTTATTCGTCTTGATGCACCTTTACGAGCAATTACAAAGGGGCAGGTAATTAATAATATACAGTGTATAATGAAGATATAAAATGCTTTTATGATACTTTGACACTTTATATACGCAATAACAATTAAATTATCATAAAATAATTATTTACTAACCAAGCTTTATTTCGATAAATTAGATAATAACATGCCATCATTCATTTTTCAGCTATTGCTTAATTTTACACATTAGTTTGGCTGTATCATAGATTGACTAATGTGTGTGTGCGTGCGTGCGTGCGTGCGTGCGTGCGTGCGTGCGTGCGTGCGTGCGTGCGTGCGTGTGTGTGTGAATATAAAATGTGTGTATATAAATTTCAGTACGCTGTATTGTACTCTGGAGAGGAATGTCTGGGCAGCTCAATGATAACGTATGCAGGACCATCTTATTTTGCACTTGGGCGGAATTGTACAGATTACATTCGTTGGCATAATTTAATAGCATCTAATAAAGTTTAAATTAAACTCATTGTGTATGTATAAATATATATGAAGTGTATGAATAAATATATAAGTAACATATGTTTATTTTCACATATTTAAGTATTAATTTTCTCTATACACACATTGCAAAGCTACAATATGTATGTACTCGCTGCGCAAGTGTAGTACTGTTTATCATCGGATAATGGATCAATCAAATGTATATACACACGAAATATATACTATATACATATATTTTTTTTTAATTTTGTGCGCGTGTACTTTTACTTTGCATGTGACTATACACATTGCAATAATTTCAAACTTTACACTGTATGTCAACATGTTTCGATAGAAATACGTTCAAATTTCTATTTAGATGTTTCTTCAAATCGTAGTTGGCTATTTTCGATTTTTTCCAAGTGATAGTCATAACATACTTCTCTCAATATGTTCTTCAGATTACTAATTTGTAGTGATCATATATATATTTTTATAATAACCATAAAAATTAATTTAAAATTTGGAAGAAATTTAAATATATAATTTTAAGGAAAGTGAAAGCTTTAGAAATGAAAGAGAGGAAAAGAATTTTATTCATAATATCGAATGTAATATAGGACGTAAAGAATCTTTTATATCTCTCATCGTGATATAATAACGATTTCAGATAAATGATTTCGATGATGGAAATTACTCACTGAACGTATGCACGCGTTATTGTTAAGAACATTAATCGAATGAATGCCGTTTATATGTATATCATCAAGATATTAACACGTGTCCGCAGTTTTGTCATAGACTGTCAGGACTTAAATAACGATGAAGGCCATCCTACGGAAGACGAGCATAAACGATTACAATAGATTTCGTTGGAGCATTTTACCCAGCGATGATTACCCTGTCGAAGAAGGGAATAATGAAAGTGAGTAAGCAACAGTCAAAATAGGATGATTTCTATCTAAAAATTCCAAAGAACAATTATTAATTTTTAAGAAAAACAAACAAGTAGTACCATGAGCATCGTATCTTGTTACACATGCGTCTCTTATATTATTTTTATATTTCAAATTGAAAGATATATGTACCTATATCGTTACAATTTAGAGCAGAGAATAATCAGTCATCAGTGTGATAGATGATGAGATGGACTCAATAACGACGGGGTCGCGCGTAGAATGTGAAATATGGCGTATCGTGTTATTGAACGATAACTGCAAGTTATTAGGGTCGATTGACGAGTAACTCGATGTAAGGAGCGCGTAAAATATCTCTCAACTTATGTATGTGTGCACGTGTGTGCGTGTGCGTACGCATGTGTATGTGCGGCGCGTGTGCATGGAGAGTGTATGCGTACCGTGTACAAAGCCGTGTCTCTTTGGCTTACTCTCGCGATTGACGTTGCGACCTTATGTATGTAAATTATTCCAACACAAATGCCGCTTGGTAGATTTATTTAACTCTCATAGTACGTAGACACTCGCGAACTCGACGAGTTAACACTCGTGCTTCGATCGAGGACGGGCACATAATAATCTATCTGTCTAGTTCATTTTCGATTTTGGCGCGCATTTAATGTATCGTTTGTCATTGACGCTAAATAAAAAGTTTTGTGTTTACGTTGTTATTCAAGATTGTGTTCAGGATTAGTTCAGTGAATAGGCAACGATAGTACCTATCGTTCACGAGAGTAAATTAAACGATCGAATGTACATTTAATTATATCGCGAAAATTATAAGAATTTCTCGCAATAGTGTTTTCTTTCCTTTTTTTCTTTCTTCTTTTTTAAAAACGATTTAATTCCTCTCGCTCAATTCAATAGAATCGATTGGAAATGGTTCAACCGCTTTTCGCGCACGATTAGTTTTTCTATTCTTCTTTACATGAATTTTGTAGAAATTGTATTATCGAAATTCAGTTTTTATTATTATTATTATTATTATTATTATTATTATTATTATTATTATTATTATTATTATTAGTAGTAGTAGTAGTAGTAGTAGTAGTAGTAGTAGTAGTAGTAATAGTAGTAGTAGTAGTATTAATATCATCGAATTAATAAAAAACGAGAATAAAATTCTGTGGAAAGTAATTGAAGCATATTATTCACAACTGTTGATCCTTAATTTTATTACATTTGCAGATTATATATATTATAAGAAATTCTGTTGTAGAAGAGACTGGGGCAAGTTATTACATGGGGTAAGTTGTTATAGTTAGGTTTTTTTTAATTGTTACGCGAATGGCAGCACATTTTTACAAATCTTCGTACGTGATCCTTATGATACTCTTTATAATTTCACACAGTTTAGCCGCTATAGTTGCATTATCTAGAAGATGCTACGTTTGTTTTCCTGATTTTTACTGTTGAAAATAAATATTTCATTGTATAAATTGTACCTATTATTATACATATACGTATAAGGTAGAGGTTTGTTGATTATGCGTTTGTATGTTTTCTTTTGCATACATTTGATTATAATAACATATTTTATTTGAATCTATGTGTGTACTAGTTTTCGATTTGTATTTTTCTGAATAAAAAATGAAAAGTTCCGGCAGGTTGTTGCACTTCGATCAGAATAGGTTGTTATACTGATCCCATATTTGAAATTAAAAATCGTCTTTGTTTCTCTTCTACCGAATTATACGGTCGTGCAAAAAGAAAGAAAAGTAGAGGATCTACAAGGTGAAACAAGTGTAAAAACGTGAATCTCTTAAAAGTCATTTTTAGTGTTAGTATTTTAATGTTTTTTAAAGTAATGATAATTAGCTCAACCGAGGAGCTTACTAACATATATGTCATTTTAGTTTAATGATATATGTTTTTCGCAAATTTGTAACTAAAATCATCTTTATATTATTTTTAGTTGATTATAACTAATTAATTAAGCACATTAATGCATTTTTTGTAGCGTAAAGAGAGTACAAGTATCCTAGACTCAAAAAAATTTAATAAATTTATTAAGCACATTAATGCATTTTTTGTAGCGTAAAGAGAGTACAAGTATCCTAGACTCAAAAAAATTTAAAACTTTTTAAATAAAGATGACATATTCAGAAACTAATTGACTAATTCAGGCATACATTAATTTTTAATATACACGCATCTAGAAGGTATCGCATAATTATTGAATTTTAAATTTAAATGTTATATCTGAATATATGTACCAAAAAAATTTATATTATATAAAGAATGAATAAATATATATATATATATATAATATATATATATATAA
>JAANIC010006346.1:4783436-4817591 GCA_017607545.1 Acromyrmex charruanus
GTACACTTATGAAATTTTTTGGTAGAACTTACATTGATATTTTTAACATATATTTTTTCAAATTTTTTTAAATTGACATTTTATAATTGAAAATAAATATTAATATTTTAATTATTTCATTTAGAGTTATTCCATATTATAAAATTGCATCTCTTATTAATTTTACATTTATTTTTATTAACATTTACACATACATACATTTATACATAAGAACATTAATATTTATAATCATCATCGTTATTTTTTTTTAAATTTATTTATTAATTTCATCTTTTTTAAAAAGTGCACTTAAAGTTTGAGCTGTGGTCTTGGGATTTTTATCAAATATTTTTTAAATGGAAGATAATAAATAACAGCAATCATACGAGCGTAAGAACTATTCTCCGACCATTTACACATTTATAAAAGTATCTTTTAATGTTATCATCACCAGTACTATATTAGAAATATATTCAATAAAATATCTATAAGTTTTAGTCTATTCATATGTAAAAAATTAAAATAACATACTCAAACTTGAAGTTCACTCATACCATATCAACAGTAAGACTTATAGATGTTTCATTGGATATATTTATCTAATGGTATTGGCGATAATATTAAAAGATTTGTGTGAATGTGCAAATGGTCGGAGAACAATTGGTTCTTACGCTCATATGACAAGAAATTTTCAATTTTCAATATTTAAAGACATTAGTATGGAAAAATTGCTAATAAAAAATTGTAACAACTTTCCTACCCTATTTGTGTATTCAGGCAAAATTTATTTCATTTCTCTTTTTTTTTTTTACAAACGTGTATCAATATTTTTTATACCTTCTATATAAATATATTAGTTAAAATAAACCGATAATAAAAACGTAGATTAATTTTATTCATCTGTCCTGTGTCTATTAAATATAGATACATAATGTAAACAAAGAGTGTTACTAGCAAGGACATAATAACATAGTAAATCATATCCTTGTTCAATATTGGCAAACAACACGGATGATTTACTGTGTTATACTGTGCTAGAAAATGTTCAAAATATATTCATCTCTCTTCCTCCTCCTCCTCCTCTTCCTCCTCCTCCTCCTCCTCCTCCTCCTCCCCCTCCTCTTCCTCCTCCTCCTCCTCATCTTCCGCTGAATTCTCTATTCCTTTTCCTCCACAGCCTNCTCTCTCGCTTCATTTATAGATTTTGTAGATTTTATTACTCTTTATTTTTATTTCATAATTATTATTATTATAGTGAACCGAATTTTTCTGTTCATTCACTCTTTACTAGTCAATTTGTATCCTTAGAGGATCTACTCTATAAGGATATCATACACGCTTTTATCTCTCTATCTATTCATCTTTTAATAAATGGCACGTAATTATACTAGATTAATTTCGTCCAATGGAGACATGTTTAATTGTTTTCAGAGAAAATGCAAAGTGGCAGTAACTTGAACCAATTCAGCGACGATGACTTTTTCAGCAGTGGACCGTGTCCGTCGTGCAGATTGGCTATCAATAAGGAAACCGGTAGACTCAAGTGTGTGACAAGTCGCAGTTTATTTTCTACATATTTCGGTATAAATTTCTCACATTTTTAACAAGTGAGTGAATCTTTTGTAAAACTTAGATGGTGTACTGGCGGAAGCGAAGCGCGACGTTTTCGTGTCAAACTGATGCTCCTTATACCTGCCGTGTTGCTACCAATTACCATAGTGTTTATCGCTCTGTCGCGATTTCAAGCTACAACCAAAACCTTCGACTCACGCGCGGTTTCTATTTACGAGCAACAGGAACAGGATAAAGAAAAGATCGAAGATGACGTCTTTTGGTGTAAGTTCCACATGACTGCGAATACACATAATAGCTGAAAGAATATAATAAACAATTAACCTTTAGACCGCCGGAAAATCGATATATTAGCTCGTTTTAATTTCATGATATAATTAGTTAAATATACGATATTTCATAATGTAGTTAGATAAAAATCAACAAAACTAAAAAATAAAAAAAATAAAAAAAAATTTTTTTAAATTTTGTTATCAAAAAATTTTTTATCAAAAAAATATCAAAAAATTCAAAAAACAAAAAAATAAAAAAGAAAAAGGAGCTACTCAAACTCTCTACGTCCACGTCGTTAGCTTTGGGTAAAACCGAGAGTTTTACCCAAGATTTATTTTGTTGCTGTTTTACATGCAATAATGGCTTCAGCTTTATTCAAAATTATCATTTTCTGACCTCACCACAGCATTTAGCGACCTCAAAAACCATTATATATGCATTATTTACAAATTTAAAAAATTTTAATTTTTTCCATAACCTTTCCCGCCGAAGAGGCGGTACATCGGCTCAAGCCGTGATAGAAACATTGTATAGAATATATCCTTGATACAAACACATGTTTTTGTTACTTTTCAATGAGGTTTTGATAATCTTTAATGCCTGCAGTCTAAAGGTTAAGTCTAAAGAATTTCCATTATTATACACGATAAACGATTTTTAATTAACGTTTTTCCTTCAATAATCAAATCTATTCCGATGTAATGCTTGTTTACAGAATAAACAGCGATTATATTGTCAATAGATTGATTTACGATATTATTATTACGCGAAATTGTCAATAGAATTATGAAACTAAAAAACTTAATCAGTCTCGTCATTTTGCGATCATATTAAATAGTATACACGAACAAAATACATATTAAAGAGTATATCGTATAAAAGTATTCTCTCTTAATAAATTTAAATGATACCGATCTTCTTGACTTGAGAGATGAAAAAGTTAAATTACAAGTAGGTACGTTCTTTAAGAACGCCCTTAAAAAATTGATTAATTACTTTATTAGCTACCAGTCGCAACGACGTAGAACATACGACAGAAGAAACCGAAGAAGAGGATCGATTTTTGCTTCCCGACATGAAAACGAGTTACGTGCCTGTAGATACGCATCCTCCATTTCAATCGCCCCATCGACGAAAAAGAGACATCGACGGGGTACTTAATCTCCAAACAAATTCAAGGCGATCACAAATTTGGTTCTCTGATTAAAAAATAATCCTCTTTCCTCCTTTTTTATATACTCCTCTTACCGTTTTTCATATTTTCGTGTTTCATCTCATTCTCTTTTATCTTCCTGTTCTATTCCCATATCCTTGAATCTGCAATCATTCTATCCACACATGCCACAAGTGGCAAGAAAATATCCCGAAGACAACACGATCCTTTTCAGGAGAATTACACGAGGGATGGTTTCAAATTGGACAATCGGGCGACGTCTTCATCTCACGCACACGCTCGTTTAGCTAACGGCAAATTGGCAGAATCCCTTTTAAGGGAAGAATCAGATAGGAAAAGTGGTATGGCGGAGAGCTCCTTTTCGGCTTCAGACAACGTGAAGCTGTATGGCCAAATCGACAAAATCAAGGTATACAAGTATGGATCCTACTAATGACTGATCAGGAAATTGTCATTATCGGTAATTCTCGTAGTAGTTGCTAAAGATAAATAATTGAATAATATCGCAATAGTTATATATATATATATATATATATATATATATTATATATATAATACAATTAGGGTGCGTTAAAAAAAGTAAAGTCGTGTTAATCGGAATCTAATAGTGCGCATAAATGCAACAGTTAGTTGCATTTTATGCCAAGAAGAAATGTGCAAAACCCTGATGCGATCGCATTATATCTTCTGTTCTGCCAAGAGTGTTAAAATTTTAAAATTTAACTTAAAAATTATAAAATGCTAATTTCCGAATTCTGAATCGAATTCGCTATTAGCGTCTCACGAGGGTTTGCCAATACAATGTAGACGAGGATCTAAATCAGAATTTTCTATATTCCTTTAGTCATGTTTGTTCCTTTATTCCCCAAAATCTCTTTCAATATTATCTTACAGCCAATTAGGAAATTCGTTGATTCAAAATTGCGTATCGAATATCCAAAATGACGAATTAAAATAGTGTTTGTACATTTGAAATCAACCGTGACGAATAGTAAACACAGAAGGAAAAGGACATTGCCAATTCAGAAATTAACATTTCATAATTTTTAAGTTAAAGAAAACTTCAACATTTTTGGCAGAACAGAAGATATATAATCCGACTGCATTGGAGTTTTGCACATTTCTTCTTGGCGCATAAAATATTAACTTTTACGCACTATTAGATTTTAATTAACATGACTATTTTCTTCGGCTTACCCTTACGCGCACACACACACACACACACACACACACACACACACACACACACACATACACACATACGCGCGCGCGCGCGCGCACGCATGCACATACAACCATCTTAACATATATATTTTAAGGTAGATGTATTACACAGTGGGCGGACCTGGGCAATCGCCTGAGGCACCAGGACATGAGGTCGCCGTTCAGTGGAGAAAAAAATTATTCTCCAAAAATTGTGATTCTGCAGCAATTTTTGAACTGTAATTTTTATTTCCCCATTGTGTGCGGTATTTGAGAATGAGTTGATACGTGAAGTGGATATTAGTGAAGTAGTAAAACAACTTTCTAAGGCTTCGTAATTAATTTTTGACTGGTTACCCTCCATTTTCTTCGATTTAAGACATTTAAGTGATTCATATCACATTTATTTGTAGTCCTTTAGGTTTTGAGTGAATTTCTAAACATCGCTTTTGCGCTATAATTGAAAATGTACTGTCTAGCTCTTTATCTAGCACAGAAAACGTATATTAAAAGTATAATATTAACTTTTGAATATGCCTGGTTACTTCCCCCTCTCCCCTAAAAATTAGGCGTATGTATAGAGAATATTATTAGATTTATTTTCTGTGACGGAACTGTGTTTACTTTTGGAACTTAAAGTGAGATAAGTGTATATATGTGTATGTGTGTGTGTGTGGTGTGTGTGTGTGTGTATATATATTTGATTTTTGTCGAAAGCGAGAAAGAGAGTTCTAGTGCAGTCTAATGCAGGAAAACAATTATCTTCAAATAGTAAAAGCTTCAAATAAATTTTAAGAAGTCATTTTGCGATACAATCACCTTAACAATTATATATAAATTCGCTTCTTCATAACATTTTTGCTTTGTGTATGTATACATACACAACGTGCGCGCGCGCGCGCGCGTGTGTGTGTGTGTGTGTGTGCGTGTACAGAATGTAAGTTTTGACAAAGCGCTCGTGAGCAGGTAATATAGAGCGGATTAAAGTCGAAAAGTCTTCTACTATCTTGCAATTTTTGCAATAGATAACGAGATATTAATTTCTAAAGATTGCCGAATAAGGGATATTAATAAGGCCGATCAAAATTAATCGGAGTTGATCGGTGGCTCTAAGCAGATAAAATCGCGACGCATAAGACAACTTTAAGATATATTTCAGAGTTCTTTAGGAAATATTTTAAAGGTGTTTCTTAAAGAACTCTTAAAGATATAGAGTGTTTTATGTGTCACTTTTAAACATTCGGTAAGAAATTTAGAGGAAATAGGCACAGTAGAGAAGCTATCAGTGTCAAGTCTGTGTGACTCTTGGCAGGACGAAAGTCCATGAAGGAGACTAGGCCTCGGTTCAAATCCTGGAGCGGCCTGATAATTTTTCTCGTGTCATCGCTTATTTCTTACAATTTTGCTTACTGGGTGACTAAAAAAAAATTGCGGAAATTGCAAAATGACTTTTCAATTCAATTTAAGCCGCTCTATCTGTTCATGAGCGCTTTGTCAAAACTTACCGGACACCTTGTACCTACACACACACACACACACTCACACGCGCGCGCGCGCGCGCATACGCACGCACGCACACACACACACACCCGCGCGCGCGCGCGCGCACATGTATTATATACATATGTATATAATATTGTGTATTGAAAAAGAATATTATATCAACTTGCAATTATATTTTATAAACACTCGTTAATCGATGTGATGATTATCAAATAAGCATGAAAAAAAGGAGGAAGTATTTATACGTATAGTAAAAATTAATGACATGAAAGGATGCCCAGTTTTATAAGGGAATTTGAGCCCCGCATGAACAACTTTGAGACATGCCTAAAATTTTAAGGTATCAAAAGAGAATCAAAAATTCCATAAGCCCAACTTTATAGAAGAGGTTCCCTGAGTGCCAGAATTATCCAAAGCTATTATGACTATGTACCACTAGTCTTATCCAATCATCATGCGAACAATTACGGAGAAGATATCTGAGAGGTGCGTTATAGATTTTACAAAAGTGATTTGTTGACAGAGGTTTTCGTGACATTAGGGAATAAAAAGTCAGATTTGTCGTGAAAGTTATCAATGGGCATCTTAAAACTTGTTTCGCGTATTTTACTCATTTTATCGATTCCCCATCTAATGACTGATGAATGATTTTTAAATGCCGCTGCTCTTCATAATATGTTTCATTCGATCATCATAGACGCTGAACATTTGGAAGAGATTGCACAACTTATGTTAGATCGATTGCACAAACCAAATTTTCGATTAATAATTTGGTTATTTCGATTAATTCAAGAACAAAATCTGAATCGCAAAACTGTCGCATTTGTCTCGTTGGATGATGAATTAGAAGGGTTTCCAGTACTGACAGAAGATGATTTATATAGTCTGGGATCATAAGATTAAACAAGTCATATTATAGAGAGCATATGATTACTACGACAATATTTTATACAGATAAATTATGATGTTGAGACAACAAATCTTGTTAATTATGGCATAGTCGTACATGATGTTATTCTCATCAAAAAACTCGAATACAATCTAGGCATATGAATCGTACTTGCTATGTGTATGTTGATAGAACGTGATGGTGAAGGAGCTCAAGCCATTCCAGAATATTATTGTTTTTACAAAAATGACTGTTGTACGGTTGGGTGTGTGCACGTAATGACAGTTATATGATATCTGAGATATGCCCAATACTTTGACGAAGGCATTCATATGTCAGCAAAAACGTTAATAATGTTTTTTTACTTTAGAGAGTTTCGATGTGGAAGAGAGATATGATCCATATATTGGTCACATTTCAATTAGGCAATTAAAACCTTTGGTTTCATACTTCGAGTGTCTCTCTCTTCCCTCTTCATCGATTAATATATATCACTTATAACTATTCATATGAGATCCAAAAAAGGTTTTAGTCAAGATTTGGACATATTCCAAATACTATTAGGTGTTGGAATTAATTCCGTAGCGTTTTTTTAATGAAAGAATGTTATTTATTTCACATGAGCATTAAAAAATACATTAATGAAAGTACTTCCCATCACTTTCTACTACTTTTGACCATCTTTCTGGCAGTACATGAATCCCGCGTCGGAAAAACGACATGTCTTTTGAGGCTATCCAAGAATCGATCCATTTTTGAGCTTCTTCGTAAGAATGAAAGCGCCGGTCAGCTAGGCCATGTGCCATCGAACGGAATAGGTGAAAATCGGAAGGAGCTATGTCAGGTGAATACAGCGGGTGGGGTAGAACTTCCCATTTAAGCGTTTCCAGGTAGGTTTTTACTGGTTTTGCAACATGAGGCCGAGCGTTGTCATGTAACAAAATCACTTTGTCATGTCTTTGCGCGTATAGCGGCCGTTTTTCTTTTAAGGCTCGACTCAAACGCATCAATTGAAGTCGATAGCGATCCCCCGTGATAGTCTCGTTCGGTTTAAGCAGTTCATAATAAATTACACCCTGCTGATCCCACCAAATACAGAGAAGAAGCTTCGAGCCATGGATATTTGGTTTTGCGGACGATGTGGATGCATGGCCGGGCTTACCCCACGATTTTCTACGCTTTGGATTATCGTAGTGTATCCACTTTTCATCGCCAGTCTCGATACGGTGCAAAAAACCTTTTCTTTTCTGCCGTTGAAGCAGTAGTTCACACGTGCCAAAACGTCGTTCGACGTCTCTCGGCTTCAATTCATACGGCACCCAATGTCCTTGCTTCTGGATCATTCCTAACTCTTTTAAACGTTTTGAAACAGTTGACTCATCAACTTGTAATATTTTTCCAAGTTCTGATAGCGTCTGAGATGGGTCTTCATCGAGTAATTGCTCTAATTCTTTGTCTTCAAATTTTTTCGGTGCGCCAGAACGTTCTTTATCCTCAAGTTCAAAATCATTATTTTTGAAGCGTCGAAACCAGTCTCTGCATGTCGTATCCGACAGAGCATTGTCACCATAAGTCTGAACAAGAATTCTATGCGCTTCAGCTGCAGATTTCTTTTGAATAAAGGAGTGTAATAAAATTCCCCGCAAATATACTTTATTCGGCACAAATTTTGACATATTCAATGAATTATACAGTGTTGTTATTTATGATTTCAAGAAAGGTTATGTACGGCAAATGACGTCCTATGATAGATGTTTACAATGTATACAGAACTATAGGTAACAACGAAATAGTGTACTGCTTGTGCCATCTCTTGTAAAACGCTACGAATTAATTCCAACACCTAATAGATGATTCGAGAAATCGAATAAAACTACATAATACATGATCATAATAGCGAACTTTGAACAGCTTTCAAGGGACTCATTTTATAAAGTTGTGCATATGGAACTTTTTAATCCTTTTTTTTATGTTCTACAATCCTAGCTAGGTCTCAATGCTGTTCAGCCGGGGCCTAAATTGGGCATAGTCCTTTCCTTTTCCTTTCTTTTCTGCCATTTTAATATACGAGGGAGCAATGATCATCATCATCATCATCATCATCATCATCATCACCACCACCATCATCATCATATTACTATCATATTATTATTATGAGAGAGATATATGCGTATATGTGCGTGCGTTTATAAGTGATTAATTTTATAGAAGGATTCCCTTGATTGTTATTGAATTTTGCACAGGTGATGAATGGTGACACGATCAAAAACAACGCGCAGGACATTAAAGAAAATAATTTCTTAGGTGATTATTATCTAGAGAAACAGGTTGATGATACTTATGAAAATAGTGGAATTAAGTGTAACTATCATCTATTTCGAATAATACTTAAAAATAAATATATAATGTATTGATTCAATATTGTTACCGTCCAACAAATTCCAATTGAATTGTGGATTTTTCAATATATGCAGAAAGAAATTTTCAATATATACAGAAAAAAAGTGATGCCGTTTAATAATAGTTTCGCGAACGTAGGTATCGAAAAACGATCGAAGGAGGAATTGGCAAGAATCCAAGAGGAAGACTCGTTCTCCATTTTCATCAATAAAACGTGGTTGTCGATGGCCGATGGACACATTGCAATCAAAAACGATGAAATGCCTGATCTTCGTATATTCTGGAAAGGCGAAGGAAATAAAAAAAGTATCAGAGAAGCCCAAGGTATATGTATTAATCTAGCTACGATCTCTTTCTTTTATCCTTCAAAATTTCTCACTGACGCGTTAAATAAAATGGAAAGTTGTATATTTGCGGAAATGCCATGTTTAAAATATTTGTTTGTAAAACAACGTAACGAAAATACGAAATGCGAAAAGGGAGTTGCAAAGATGCTAAAAAAAAGTGTATCTCAAATGTAGCTCGAATAATGTTGAAATATATGGATAAGAGCGTGGATCCGTGTCAGGATTTCTATCAATACGCTTGTGGTAATTGGGCGAAACGAAATCCTATTCCGAAAGACAAAGCCGGCTACGATACTTTCGAGATGGTCAGAGAGTCATTGGATTCTGTGCTGAGAGAATTGTTAGAAGACCCGATATCACACGACGCCGATGAGATAGACAGGGACGATGCTACGGTAAAAGCGAAACATCTGTTTCAAAGCTGTATGAATTATGGTAAGTAGGTAGGCTCACCTGGCGCACTTGAATAGATAGGCGGCAAATTAATATATGCGTATGCGTGAGCTTTTTAATGCGGTAAGAATGTGGCTAGAGATCTTGGAGCAACGTATGGAACGACCACTTATCCGCCTTTTGGATCAACTTGGTGGTTGGCCAATTTTAAAACCAAATTGGGATCCCGACAAATTCGACTGGCTTCGCTTGACCGCACAACTTCGATTATACAATAATGAAGTATTAATCTCAGAATGGGTAGGTCCAGATATTAAAAACAGCGACAAGTACGTGATACAGGTAACAGAGTGTGATTCGCCATATCGTATAATTCTCGTATCTCGTCTTGCCACAAAGAAGCTAACATTAGAAATATTTCGTTCGCAGTTTGATCAAACATCGCTCGGACTTCCTACAAAGGATTATTTCCTTCAACCATCGAATGCGATTTACCTCAAGGCATACAAGGATTACTTAATGGGAATCGTAATCTTACTTGGTGCATCTTCAGATAATGCGACCATTGATGTCGAAGAGCTAATCGAATTCGAAACGCAACTCGCGTCAGTATGTATCACTTTCTCCTCTATTTATTATCGTTTTCTGTTCAGGATCACTGATTGATCTCGAATCTCGTAGATTACATCGTCACCGGATGAAAGACGAAATTCTTCAGAGCTCTATCAACGAATGAGTGTAGGTAAACTGAGAGCACTTGTGCCGCAAATCGATTGGTGTCTTTATTTGTCGATCGTCTTGGCTCGACCGATACATTTTTTCGAGCCAGTTGTCGTTTTTGCATTGCAATACATCCAAGATTTGGTTGTTTTACTTTCAAAGACACAACCTAGGTATACTTATTACAAATATTTTACATGTTGCAACTTTGACTGTGTTCAGATATGCACTGTCAGTGCTGATAGTATTAAAAATTCGTTCGGTTATTAGCTGGCAGTATGCTGCGATAGCATCTAGTTCCATCAATGACGTCATAAACATTAACCATATTTGCACTGTGATCACTGTAGCTTACAAGCTGCAGTAGTCGCAGTGTAAATATGGCGTCGCACAGAATACAAAAGAAGTAAAACTGTTTGACGAGGAAACGAATTTAATATATACACTAACTTTAACTGAAAAAGATGCACGTAAAGTGAAAAGTAGTAAATAAAATATAAATAAAAATAAATAAAATATATCATAATAAAATAAAAAATAATTTAAAAAATAATAAAAAATAATAAAAAATAAAAATATAATATTAAATATAATATTAAAATATTTAATATTAAAATATTATTATAATATTAAATATAATATTATAATAATAAAAAATAATAAATAAAAAATAAAAAAATAAAATAAAATATAAATAAATATAAATTTTTGGAAAGAAGTCTTCGTCTGAAGAACTATTATTGTCACTACTAGTATCAATTGTAGCCTCTACCATAGCTGTACATATTGACATTTTAGTTTTCTTATCCATTATATATCTTCCATATATATCTTATCCATATATATCTTCATTTACAACGATCTCGCTAACAAACTTATTCACTAATTGTTGAAACTACTACAGAAATATTCGTTATACTGTAACATTTGTGCTGGCAACAAAGATAGTAATTTCAGAACAACTATGGCAGTACACTGTATTGATGTCATTTTTGCAGTACAGTTAGTAAAAACCGAACACAGCCTTTATTTTTCTTGATCCTTCTTTTGATTTAATGACTTCTGCACATTGGACGCGGAAACGCTTACCGCGCGGCAAGCGTTTCTGCGTCCAGCGTGCAGGAGCAATAAGACTTTATTTTTTTTTTGCATATTTAACACAGATGTGTAAAGCGTTACGATTAATTTGTTTCTTACTTTCGCAGAACAGTGGCAAATTATCTTTTATGGAGATTTGTGCGACACAGAGTAAACAATTTGGACGATCGTTTTCAGCAAGTGAAACAAAAATTTTACTACATTCTGTTCGGTAGAGAACAAGCGCCGTCGAGATGGAAAAATTGCGTAACCCAAGTCAATTCTAATATGGATATGGCCGTTGGTTCGATGTTTGTTAAAAAATATTTTGACAAAAACAGTAAAAACGACGTGAGTATCTTTCTTGATTTGAGAATGCTCGAGTACTGCGATTTAGCACAACTAGTAAAAGAAAAAGAGAAACGGAATATCTCTCTTTTCTATTAAATATATGAACCAGGGAATGTTTCCTTTATCGCGACAGACATTATCGATGACTCGAGAGATACAGCGATCCTTTAGAGAGCTGCTAGATAAAACTAGTTGGATCGACGACGAAACAAAGTGCTTGGCGATTGAAAAAGTAAACTCTATGTCGCTGAGAATCGGCTATCCGGACTTTATCCTACAACCACGTCTACTGAACGAGCGTTATAAAGATGTAACGTACCTTCACATATAAAATATCTGTTGAGACACACCATAACGACACGTAACAAAATATGATTACAAAATGGGAATGAATTGCTAATATAATTAATATTATTTTAACTCAGGTTGTAATTCGACCAGACAAGTACTTCGAGAATACTTTAAATATTTTGCAACACTTAACCAGAGTCGAACAAGCTCACCTTGGCAATACTGTCAATAAAACTTTGTGGAACACGAACACTGCTCCAGCGGTCGTCAACGCTTACTACAGTCGCAATAAAAATCAGATAAGTCAGTTTATTATTTGAGAGGAAGCTATATCCGTATCTTTTTATCTTTTTTTCATGCTTTTGCGTTTAAAAATCACTCCCTAAACTATCTAAAACTTTTATTCTGTTTTTTTTTTAGTGTTTCCAGCGGGCATATTACAGCCACCTTTTTATCATAGATTTTTTCCACGAAGTTTAAATTACGGTGGGATTGGTGTCGTAATTGGACACGAGATTACTCATGGATTTGACGATAAAGGCAGATTGTTTGACAAAGATGGGAATCTTTATAGATGGTGGAAAGACGAGGCGGTTGATGGTTTTCATCGGCGAGCACAATGTCTGATTGGTATGAAAAGAGAAAATTTTCTCTTTGATCAATCGTGAAACGCGCAATAGACATAGAAAGATCTATTATAATCGGATGCTTTTGTCTTTGTAATCGAGATCTTCCTCTTTGTAGATCAATATGCAAATTATACCGTGACAGAAGTTGGAATGCAGATAGATGGTGTTAATACGCAAGGTGAAAATATTGCCGATAACGGCGGTATTAAACAGGCATTTAGAGTAATTCCACAAATTTTCCTTCTCTAATTTGAATAAAAAAAAATCTAGTTTCACCGATTGGTGGAACTATGATGGAAAGTTTGTTTTCTTTGCAGGCGTATGAGAGATGGCTACGTTCAAACGAAGAGGAAGACGAAACTTTACCCGGAATGACTATGACGGGTAAACAATTATTCTTTCTGAACTTTGCTCAAGTGTGGTGTGGTTCGATGCGTCCCGAAGCGACGAGAAATAAATTGAAAACATCTTTACATTCACCCGGTAGATTTCGAGTGATCGGCACGCTTTCCAATTCGAAAGACTTTGCTCAGGTGTTCAATTGCCCTCTTGGTTCCCCTATGAATCCTGTAAGCAAATGTTCGGTATGGTAAAAAAAATGTGTGTGTGTGTGTGTGTGTGTGTGCGCGCGCGAGTGCGTGCGTGTGTGTACTAGAGGTGTGCGAATTAAGCATTTGTAAAGTCGAATGGAATCTGAAATCTTTACATCGAATCGAATATTTTTTATTCGAAAACGAATCGAATTCGAATAAATTTTTCACACTCTGACGTCAGCTAAGAAAAAAAAAACTTTAAAAGGAACTCATTTTGAATGTACAAGTATATCGAAAAGTTAATAATGTGACATAAATATACTAAAAATAATACTTTTTGGTAATAATACCTGTATGTTGAAAATGATTCATTTTCTTGTTTATTTAAAAAGATCTGAATTGAAAATAAATTCGTACTCTCTGGATCGTATTCAATAGAGTCCAATAGATCGCAGCCAATAGAGTCCAATGATAACTGACGACACGCGATGATTAAGCGTATGATTATGCGCATGCACGAAAATTGGTATGCGCTGAAAATTGTTACAAGATTAGTCGCAGAATGTAGATCTGTTGCACACAGGACGCGTCAACCGTCAATGCGTTACGCGTGATAAGAGACGACGCGTTAGCCAATTAGACTTTTCTGAATAAGAGTCTAATTTGGTTATCGCGTCGTTTCTTTCCATGCGTAACACGTCGACGCGTCTGTGTGCGACAGACTATGTATAGAAAAGAATCGTGCTTAAATGAAGGAAATAAAATAGGCGAGTGTTCCGAACCGATGATTCGAACTTTCGAACTTTTCGGTTTTGAATCTCTTTCTCAGAAACCAATCGAATCCATTGTGATTCGATTCGAATTCAAATTAATTCGCACACCTCTAATATATGTACATACATGTATAATACATAGTTTCTATCGATACGATTTATCCCTATCACAGTATTCTTTCATTTGTTATGAATGACACAATACATTCTCAAGCGTGCTCTTTAAGATTTCCAGCATTTTCTAGAAATATATAAAATATGGAGAAATATACATTTTTTAATTTGTTCATTGGATACGCATTATATGTGTCATTTGGAAATATCTAATAGAAGAGAGAGAGGGAACGGAGAAGAGAGAGCGGTATTATAGGACAAAATGTGAGCTTTTGCAGTTTTACGGAAAAACCGGAAGTCGGATAAAGAAAGTGACAGTAAATACGAGCAGCCTTGATAGATGTTTTTATCTATAAATCTTGATACTTTTCTCTATCTTTAAGCTGATTTTACAAATTTATCGAATCTTGATACTGTACTTTATTTAAAGTTAATAAACTCGAGCTTCCTATATCAGTAATATATTTATATATGTATATAAACTTGCGGTTAGGGAGAATATGAATAATTGGTTAACACTTGAACATTTGCAATTTTTGAAATTCTTTGTTTAGATTATATACATATACGTATATTAATGCTAGTGATGAGCTCTATACATATTGTACTGGAATCAGCCTTCTCTATGCCAATATGTGGCAGTGGGAAACCACCGTGCGACTGTGTGCGAGAGTGACAGCTATACGTATTGGGGACGTTTGCCTCGCTTTAATATGTTTAATATTGAAGTGAGGCAGACATCCTCAATATTCATATAACTGTCACTCTCACAGTTGGTTTCCATTACTTCAAGCCTCACTGATTGATATATATCAATCAATGTATTAAATAAATTTCTTGCGTGCGATACGTACATTATTTTACATAAATAAGCAGTGTGTTTCTTTATAAAAACAATTCTGTTTTAACGATTTATTTATACACTATTATGATGATGCATTCATATTGATTTGTAAAAATTGAAATTTAAGGAAAAAGTACATCAACTCTAAAAACTGATCTCAGTTATAATACAATGTTGTAAGATGAGATACTGTACAATAAATAATTGTGTTTTTCTCTCAGTTAATATGTATATACATATACATATGGACCGTATTTTGTTATCTTTCCTCATTTCTTTTTTCTTCTTCCTTTCTTCCTCCCTTACTCTTCTTTAATTTTTTCAATTAGAAAATAGAAATTGTAAACGCGCGCGTTATCATTCGAGTCGGAGAATTACTTATGTGGGTGTTGCAAAATTGTCAAATAAATTTTAATTACCACAATGACCTTTATGGTCATAATTTTATTATGTATAGCCGTTATATATATATATATATGTATGTATATATATATATATATATATATATATATATATNAATATTTTTACTTTCTATATTTTATCAAAATTGGCCTATTAAATATATAAATATACGTTTCACGTGTAATACTTCCATTCAACTAACGAAATGGAAATATACCTTGACCACTCATTCGATCGATTACGTTATTATCCGTACGTATACTTTAACAAAGTTTTTTTCACTTGTGTAGAAACTGGTATTCCAAAATGTCTTCTTCATCTGCAAAGAAAACAAAATCATTTTATATTGCTATATAACATACAACATATGATTGTTTTGTCTATAAAATTTCGATATGCACAACACAATATATTCGTGTATGTGTGTGTGTGTGTGTGCATGTGTGTACACAGTTGCAAACTAAATATACTTTGTATACAAGTGGGTAAGGCATTCCAAACTTAAACTATGTTTAATGTTTATAATGTACAATGAAAGAGAGAAAGTTATCTGCCATTTATAACCAGCTTATCCAATTAATATTTCTAATTAAATACATATATAAGCGTAAGGAAGATGATGTAACGTACTGCTTTGACTAGCTATGTACAACGATCGATTTTATTGATATAAATTGACACCGCGAAAGAGTATAAAAGTAAAAACAGTTTAAAAAAGATATTTGAGAAAAATATAGTGAATATGGGGGCAAATATGTGTCGTGATAAAATAAAGATAGACTCACAGATATCGTCTCTGCTATTGTTGTCCAAATCACTAGTTTGTGTATGACTCTCCTCGTGCATACGTCGCCCTGCGTGTTTCGTCAACGCAGCACAAGGCACAAAAATGACTCGGTTATGTATCTGAGGCGTGGTGCAATGTATGTACAATACTAAAGATATAATATATGTATATCGAAAATACATTTCCTATTCTTCAGGATAGAAAGACGTTACAAACAAATGAAGTAATAAACTTTTCACAAAAAGAATAAAAAATTTTAACATACGAGATAAAATTTTATAAATCTACACAAAATCTTATTCCGTTTATGCGACTATGCTGCAATATAATTGCTTAATATAATTGACAATTATAATATATTCGCGAATATAACAAACGATTTTTAAAAACGTGATTCTAAAATTTAATTATAAAAAAATGATTTGTAAAATGTATTGCACTGTCTGTCTGCAACATAAGCTAGATATGAAATATGGAATTTATATTGTATAATATGTAACATGTATATATCATACAATATATATATATTAAGTTGTTTGCATTTATGCAAATATTTACGTACATAATTCAATGAAAGTTGAACGTTTCATATGCAATTTTTCGCAAAACGATAAAATTGACAGAAATGCATTCATTCATAAAAATTGGGGATTTTAGAAAGTAATTATATTCTCTGCTTGTAAAATTACTTTTAGTCGATACAATTGTTTACGTAAATAAAATGTCAACAATATATTGTATATCAATTAGAAAAATTGCATGACGTTTACATTGCAATGTTTATATAGCTTCACGATGTATAACAGAATGATACAATAAAATTGGAAAGACTTGATGTAATGAAGAATAAAAACTATTTTTCCGTTAAAATATCATTTATTTTTACATCGTAAAAATATTTCATAGACTTTAAATAAATGTATTTGAATATATGTCGAATTATTAATCAATAAATATACGTGAAGCTATATTAATTAGTTATTACCAACTCGTCGTATGTACAGTGGAACATTGAACGCACAGCGACTATCGCATCTGTTTTGTTGCTCTCCACACGAGTATAATAGCGTGTACGCAACGTAGATAAAATTAAGGATATCTCAACGATATTATTATAATGCCGTCAATAGAAAGAAAAGAAAACGTTTCTTTAACGTATACTGTACAAAGTTATCAAGTCCTATGGGTTCAAAGTTGGCGTACGACGATAGTAAATCATTAAGTGTAACTTTTCTTACTGTAGCATCGAATCGAGCATGGAAAAGGATTTTCTGTTCGTAACAAAATGCGACAAATAAAGTTGACATAATGTAACGGCAAGGCATAAATAGAAAGAATATACTTTGATATTATACGTAAAACACACTTAAAAACACTTAAATGAAACATATATGTAATCTGTTCACTACGTGAATTATGCATGTAAGAGATAATAATGATAAACGTAATTTAAGAAGACTATAGTAACCTATGCACAAGCATCTATATAAATTATAAATCTCGTAGTTTTTTGTAACACTGATAAGATGGCACATTTATGATGACATAATTTCTATATATGTATGTATAGTTCATCGAGTCAGTACAATGTCGCATAATGTAAAGACTAATTTTTGAAAATATATAGATATAATAACTTTACACAATATAAAAGTCTGTCACTCGTGTACTTAAATCAGTTTCTAACGAGTCGACAATTTTTACACACGAACACTTTTTCGCGAAAAACATTTCTACAGAGATGTCGAGAAATATTCAAAATATTTAATAGAAAAGATTGAATTACTAGACATTTAGAAACATCTTCTCAATTTTAAAGAAATAGCTGTCCCATTGTCGTAGACAATCCTAAAACGCAATCAATTGAATGATATTAATAGATATATAGAATGATTCAGACCATCCTTAAGAGCTGGCATGTACATATTCCTCATGAAAAGATGAGTCGAAAATGTCAGTAGCAAAATGTTGTAATATCAATAGTTTTTAAACGATGTATGGGCCTTTAAAAATATCCAATTAGTGCTTGAAATTCGCATAATTAAGTGGTCGGCCGCACGAATGCTTTGATTGACGGATACTGCGTTAAACGGCACGGTATTACCGAACGAATATTGTAAAAGTTCATGAAATTTTTATTAACATTTTCTACAGTATTCTCAAATTGAAATTCGATTTAATCGATGAGAGAGAGAGAAAGAGAGAGAGAGAAATCACTGTCAATTGCAAATTCAATAAAACGTCATTTATATCAGTAAAAAGGATTTTTGAAATATGTTTTAAGTAATATAAACAAATAAATTTATAAATGAAATTAATATTAATTTAATTTATCCAAACAAATAATATTAAAAACATCAATCGACAGATATTTCCAAAATTTTTTTCTGTCACAAACAATATTAGAAAAAATTCACATTTAAAATACGTATTTGGTATAAACAAATATTTCATATTTAGGAAATGAAATGAACGAAATTTTAAAATTTATTTATTTATTACTTAAAATGTCCTCAAAATCCTTCAAAAATTCTGAGATAAACGACGTAGTACCGAATTTGCAATTGACGATAATTACTTGCATCGATTAAATTGAATTTCAATTTGAGAATAGATGTTAATAGAAATTTCACGAACCTTTGCAATACTCGTTTGACAATACCGTGCCGTTTATCGGTATCTGTCAATTAAAAACGTTCGCGCGGCCGGTCGCATCTGACGGCGCGAACTTTATGTCCTATGATTGAGTATTTTCAAAGGCTCGCACATCGTTTAAAAACTATTACAACATTTTGTTATTGACATTTTTGACTCACTTTTTTATAAGAAATATGTACATGCTGACTCTTGCGGGTGGTCCGGACCATTCTGTGTGTGTATGTGTATATATATATATATATATATAATGTTACAGTCAGTGTTAATTTTAGTAAATGTATACACGGATTACAGCAAATTATAGTAAATGTATACGCACTTACTGAGTCAAAACTTTCATTGTGCATAAAAAAAAAAATATATATATATATATTTTTTTTTTATATAAGTGCATGCATGTGCAGAGGATTCTTACAAATTCTAACAGTTTATTTGCAGTTGAGGTAAACCGTGTGTTATTTACATGTTCATTTTTGTGCTTTATGCCTTGTGCGAGCGTGCTGTTATAAAGGAACCATATAATTACACTTGCGTAATGAAGCGTGCATAATTGTAAGTGTACGATAACAAAACATTATGGTAGAAAAGATACTTATTACATTAATTGTGTCTCTGCAATACTATACACACACACACACACACACACACGCACGCACGCACGCACGCACGCACGCACGCACACAGATAGATAGATAACAGAAAATGGATTATTGAAAATTTCAAAAATAACGTCATGCAGAAAGACAACGATAAACATTATTTGGGACGATTTACTTTTGATACTATACGTTTATCTCGAGGTTTCTCTCGAGGCGGAAGGAGATACAAGTTCATTCGTATTAATATGTACCTAACATCGTAATATTGCATAAAACATCTTTTTAAACATTTTATACGTGTAATGTATAAAATTGTTTGTGTATTATTAAACGATAACATTAGAGAAATATTTATTTATACTATTAATTTATTTATACTACCAATGAAAAAGAAAACAAAAAATGTCAAATTTTACATGTGAGGCGTCACGCAAGGGAACAAATACTTGTAAATTTTGTCACTATTTTGATTATAGAATAACAGGTTTGCGTCTTTATCGCTCATTTACTCGAATAGAATTTTACGTTGCATCTCTAGATCCACAACTTTGAGAAGCGGCTTTTGACTTTTAAGAAGCTGCTTGTAAAATTATATATATAGCCGTATAGCCGTAAGAAATTAACTAATAACAGTCGAGTATGAGGAAAATAATCGAGTGTAATTGGTTAATTTCTTATAGCTATAATTTCTTTTACGATTTACAGCCTCTTAAAATTTTGGATCTAGATTTACTCTTTCAAATCATATTGTATTTTAATATGTATATACACCGCGGTTACATGCAAAATATAGCTCAACATAACTTTATTAAAATAAATTTTTCTTGTAGATAAAATGCTACTATGCAAAATGCAAATGAATAATAAAATATATAAAGATCTGTACAAATGAATTTAAAAAATGTTTAGATCTTATTCAAATCTGATATAGATGGAATTAGTGAATAAATACTTTGAACATTAAAAAAGCGTTAGCAACCATGCAGTGCATGATAGTTTCATGATAATTACTACTTTATCTCAGAATACGAAAACAGAAATAGAAATATTGAAAAAGTTCGAGATATAATTAAAAAAGAAAAAGAGAAAGATTTCGACACAGATGTTTATCAGCATAATAATCTCTTTACTTTACAAGCATAGTATGGCGGTTTAACGTGCTCAAGTAAAATTATTCAAAGTATTCATCCACAATGTGTTTAGCTTTATATTCTGCATTATATGTGTATCTAACTCTCTTTTTCTCTATTTACAACACATCTACATAACATCGACAAAGAATTCACAAGGATTTCCCATCGCAATGCGAAATGACTGTCTACTACCAGATAAGTCTTGCTGATTCTGCTGATTCCCTGTTCCTGTTTGAACAGATTGTTCGGAACCACTCGAACGACTGCGGCTTCCGTTCGATCTCTTTCCGTTCGATCCATTACCATTGCCGGAACTTTTATTTGGCATCGATGGTATCGACGGATTATGCAGCTCTGATTCGGACGCCGAAGAACATGACTTTAAATCGTGAATAGGTTCCTTGCAAATGCGTTCGCTACCCGCACTGCTACCACCTGTCAATATCAATATACATCCGTGAAATATATATATATACTTATTTAATAGGATTGCCACAGAAAATGAATTTAAAAATTCCCTAACTTTTCCATGTTTTCCAGATGAGAATGGAAAATTTTTTTCCAGCACTAACATAAAATATGTAAATTTTAACATTTAGACTCAAGAAATTGTAAGAAAGTTAGTCTATATTATTAAAAACAATGTAAAAAAAGTTTAGTAGCATAGTAAAATTTTGAATGCAAATTCAAGCTAACAAAAAATAAATTAGTTTTGGAAAAGAAGAATGCAGTTATAACGAAAAAGAGAGATCAAACAAAAATACTGAATAAAATATAAATTTTAATTATTTTGTTAAAATCGTTTAAAGTGCACAAATTTTGAACGTATTTTAACTATAAACAGTATAAACATCAGATATAATATTTAAAAAATTATAACAATTATTTGGAATAGCAACAGTTTAAGGAAATTGTGAGCAAATTTCGAAATTTTTGCAAACTTTTTTATATTTTCCCCTGATTTTTCCCGGTTTTCTATTATCAATTTCAATTTCCCTTAATTTTTGCCGGTTTTCCAGGCTGTGGTAACCTTGTTATGTATATACATACATATATACATGTGTAACATGCATTACTGCTCATTAATTTCAATATATTTTCAGATTCGTTGATTTCTCTGTAAAGGATAAACGTGTGTTTGGCACAGAAATGAGCCTACCTGTTATCAATTTTCATTCACATGCTTCGCATGTATGTGTGTACACACACACACACACACACACACACACACACACACACACACACACACACACACACACACACACTAAAAAAAAAAAAATATCCTAAATTTCAATATTCATTTAAATAGTACCAACTATATGTTTGTTAACATAAAAATATATTTATTTGTAATAAATATATATATTTATTTTTTATTTTACAAAAAACATTAATTTGATTTAACAATCACTTCTTTTTATTAAGTAGATACTTATTTATTGTAAATAAATGTTTAGTTGGCAGTATTCAAATAAATATTTATTTACATTTAGGCTATTTTTTTCTCAGTGTACATATATATGTATACATAATATATATATATATATATAACATATATATGTTATTTATATAAAAAATAGTTGAAAATAGTGTTCAAAGAAGCGGGACTAACAATCGGAGTAGTAATCGATTCCTGGAAATAAAACAAATACGCGCGCAAAATTACGAAATGCTCATAGTGATATTACATATGTCCAAATGTTGTTCTGAAATTGGATCCGTCACACATATACAATGAAAAAATTTCAGTGATGTTCGCCTTGTATTGTGTAAAAACTTGTGAAAATTGGTCTCAATCAATCATAAGTAGTTTCTAGGAAGAAATTATCACTCGAAAAGCGGCTATCTGCCACAGATAAGATTAAGAAATGCAGCGATAGTTCGCGTGGAGAAATTGCTCGTTTGGAGAAGGTTTCTCTTGCAAGATGGTTTGTAATTTACCTTTAAGAGATTTGATGAAAACAAGAACGTTTTACGAACATGTACGTGATCGACCATGATCTATAGACAACTTCGAGTGACCAAAAAACAAGAGGATAGAAGTTTATCAAAATGTATTTCAAACGAGTCAGATTCCAAACAACCCATTATATCCGTGCTACTCTGATGGAAACGAGGAAAAAAAACGTGTTTTACTTGTGACCATCAAACGCCGCCTCGCAGCTTGAAGAGATATGTTGCAGCTCGAAAACTGTTGCTTAGATCCATTAATAAAAAGAGGCTATTGTGAGCTAAAAAGCAGAAGTTGGATAATTAGTCAGTAGTAGTTTTTCACAGATAAATCGCAGTTTGAAGTGTTTGGATGCAAGAGGCGCAAGTTCGTTCGTCGTGCTTCCTGCTTGTGCATACTTGTCAACGAACGAAATTTTATCTTGGTGAAAAAATTTCACTGAAATTATTCCATGTTTTAGAACATTTCAGTGAAATTGCTGAAAATTTGCTAAAATTTCACTGAAAGTGAATTTTACAGGCAACATACTGAACAATTTCACTGAAATTGAACTAAAATTTCTCTGAAATTTTACTGAAAATGAATTTTTTAATTAAAAATTGTTGAAATTACACTAAAAATTTTCTAAAATGTTGAAAAGTATTCCAAAATGTGGAATAATTTGAGTAAAATTTTTCCATCAGGGATGGAGGAGGTAGTTCTATTATGATCCAACGATGTTTCGGAAATGATGTAATTGATGATTTAGTAAAAATCAAATCAGATACTCCAAGGCCTACCACAACATCCTGATGCACCATATCAATTCTTCTGACATTCATCCAATTGATTTCGTACTATCACCCATCATGATTTCGTACTACAGCAGGATAACGATCCGAAATATACTTCCAGTCTTTATAAAAAGTATGTTTAGTCAAAACAACGACAACAGGTACTATAGTACACGATTGTATCATTATCTAGTTTCATATTACTCACAGCCAAACAGAATCCTGATTGCAATCTAATTGAACTCCTTTAGGATCATCTAGACAGTATATTCAAGATATACAAATAATGAGTCAAAATTACTTTGAGAGTTGCTACAAGAGAACTGAGCTATAATCAGAGTTGAAACTTTAGACAAATTTGACCGGTAGAATGCTCTACGTTTGTTGCTGCGAGATTGCTGCTAAAGGATATTTTGATGAGAAAAATTTAAGAAAATCAAGACTCCAAGATTCGTGTTTTTAAATAATATGTATGAGTAAAACATGTTTATTTGTCTAAATAAACCTATATTCATCACAAATTTGAGTCTTTTGTTCATTATTTTTCGAAAAATCGATGCTCTGCGTGCTGTTGAAATTAATGAGCAGTAATGTACACACACGCGCGCGCGCGCGAGAAACATCGCTTCATTTATAAAGAATAATAAACTTTACCCGAACCACTATGCACGCTTTCTTCTCGATGATAACCGTACACGGTGGGCTCATTTGTAAAATTAAATGGCATGGGACTGTAACCTGTTGCCGAATGTGGTGCGTATGTTCCCGAATAAGGCATGTCCCAAGCGCTTGGTGGTGGCAATGGACTAACTGTATCATTATCTAGTTTCATATTACTCATGGCTGAACACAGATCACCGAATATGTAATAACATTGTTCGGAAAATGTAATTTTGTTCACTGTATGTCGAATGTAACCAGCTTTTAACATGAGCGATGCATATTTCCTGGCATCGCGTCGATCAAGAAATCCTTCCACGTGCGTGTTCAGCCAGTCCACGACATCCGCGCCAATAAATGCATTTGGAATAGTAATTTTTAGCCACATTCGATCGCGTATCTCTAAGCCAGAGTCAGATCGAGCCATCGCTCGTACTATTGTCGGCATATCGGTATGAATAGTCAAGTGAAGCTCTTCCAAAGGTCCTGAAAAGAACGCAAGATAAGATCTAACTGACTATATAGTCAGCCTATATAATTGTTTATTCGACTTCTTGAGTGATTTGATTTCAGAGTTGAAAGTCATCAAAGATAAAATACAGAAATCACATTCTTACAAACACAGTACATAAATAGCAAAGAATTTTATCATTTAATTTGAAATTGAATTTTACACTGAGAGAGATTCGTTAAATCTTTTGATTCGAGGATTTGTCGTAAAGACATCCCCCCCGTCACCCTTTCTCTCTCTCTCTCTCTCTCTCTCTCTCTCTCTCTCTCGACAACAAAAATTTACTATTAATTAATTCGATATATCTATTGAATTTCTCGCATTGCATTGTAACTTACGTTCAGTATCTGGCAATGTACTCGCAAGACTGCTCGAAGTTGAAGTTAATGTTGTGGCACTTGGTGGACGAGGCGGAAAACCTTCGCCTCTTATAGCGGCCGTGTGCGCTACCCACGCACCAGGATCTATGGGACGTACCGGCTCTGTACGTGGTATCGTAAAATAACCTTTTGGATTTGGATCCCAACATTTTGCAACAACGAGTTTTATTGGTCTAAAAAGAAAATAAGATATAGCAATATAATTTTACTTTATTATATATTAAATCTTACAGCGTTTTTCATTGGTAGAAGTCTTAGTGCGTTCTCAGTGTATAAAACCGTTTTATAACTAATCTAATCTGAATATAACAGTAAGATTCTCAATCTCAATCTCAATTGATAAAATACCCAATGTATATTTTATCAAATAGGACAATGAAATATATTGGAGGATTTCGATGTTTAATTCGTTTTTGTATTTTTATTAAACATATATCTTTACGTCGATTTATATACAACGGCTTTAAAGAGCATTGAGTGCGCCAGTTTTGCCAATGAATAAAGTTATTATATTTTATAAAGATATCTTACCCTGGTTTTTGCACTACCTCACGCAATACTCTTACTGCTTCGTCGTTGGACATATTTTCAAAATTAATATCATTGACTTGAAGAATCATGTCACCAGGTTCTATTCGACCATCTAAAGCAACCGCTCCCCTATTTCGAGCAAGTCATAGTATAATAAACGGTACAACATTATTACAACACATTGTATATGGTCTACTAATATAATTTAAATGTTTGATATGCAAAAAAATCTTTAAAGATCCATACAAAAGTAATATAAATAAAAACTGAAACAGAATCTACTGTTCCTATGTAATTCCTTTAATACAGAGATTGCAATCTCCAATTATTATTAAGAAAACTCGATTACGTTTCGCATTTAAATTTATGCAATAGTTTAAGAAAGACGTACATTCTACTAAAATTATTAATGGGACGAAAGAACAAAAAAACTGATAAAGATACGTATACTTGCTAATGTAACGGAAGGAGAATATAAACATACAACACACGCGCATACACATATATAGGAGGGCAAGTCAATAAGTTCTTAGAAAATCTGTCAGAGGGCACTCGCAGTGTCATGTCACATTACTTTTTGACAAGTAGCATCTTTCAACTGATTACAAATTTTGAACAGAATTCATCGCGTGGTTTCATTTCTGTAGACGATTAAAGCGAACAACCTTTGTATTTTTTGCAAAATGAAAAAAGCGAGTTTCGTGCAGTGATCAAACATCTACAAATGAATCTATGAAAGGTTTAACGCCAAAAGAAATCAAAGCCGAATTGGATAATGTTCATAGCACATCTGCATCAGCGTTTGTGACTGTATACAATTGGGTGAATGAATTTAAACGTGATCGTACATCCACATGTGATGCACCTCGTTCGGGACGTCCAATTGAGGCTACTACGCCAGAAATCATCGATAAAGTCCACGATATTGTTTTGACTGATCGACGAGTGAAAGTGCGCGAGCCTGTTGAGGCCACAAGCATATCACATGGCACAGTGATTTCAATTTTGCACGAACAATTGAGTATGAAAAAGCTATCGGCAAGATGGGTGCCGCGTTTGCTCACTGTGGACCATAAGCGCAACCGTGTGACGATTTCAAAACAAAGTTTGGAGATGTTTCAACGTAATCCAGATGAATTTCTGCGTCGATTCATTACTGTGATATTCATTACGAAATATGGATCCATTACTTCCGAGACGAAGGAACAGTCAAAACAATGGACTTCACCGAGTGAACCAGCTCCGAAGAAGGTGAAGACCGTAAAGTCGGCCGGAAAGGTGATGATCACAGTTTTTGGGATGCACGCGGTATAATTCATATCGATTACCTTCGGTCAAAGCAAACGATAAATGGCGATTACTGCGCAGTCTTATTGGATCATTTCAACAACATTTTAAAGAAAAAAACGTCCTCATTTGGCGAAAAAGAAAGTGCTTTTTCATCAAGACAATGCACGGGTTCACACGTGCCCGGCATTGATGGCCAAATTCAACGAATTCCGCTACGAATTGCTTTCCCATCCAGCATATTTGCCAGATTTAGCCCCCTGTGACTATTTCCTGTTTCCAAACCTGAAGAAATGGTTCGGAGAAAAGAGATTCACCACCAGAAAGTAGCTCATCGCCGAAACAGAGGCTTATTTTGAAGGGTTGGACAAATCATATTATTCGGATGGCTTGAAAAAGTTAGAGAATCGTTGGATCAAGTGTATCGAGCTGAAAGGAGACTATATTGAGAATAAAAATGAATTGATCAAAAAAAATGTTTTACTATGTTTTTCTAAAAACTTATTGACTTGCCCTTGCATGTATACGATATACTAACCCTTTCATTATTGAACCAACATATATTCCACCGTCTCCACCTTTGTTGCTTTGACCGACAATACTAATACCAAGAAAATTAACAGTATCCATATTTAGTGAAACAGTTATAATATTTAAAGACATTGTACTGTCAGTAATACTACTAAATGACGACGTTCGAGACATAGGTGGTAATCTGTGTCGCCGTTTTCTTTGCGGTCGACGTCGATCTATAATAGAAAAATTTATACATATGATATACATGCCCTGATAAGATAAGAGATTCGTCTGTGGTATCATTCTATCATAAAATTCCATTTTTTTTCCTTTGAAAAAATATCTTCTCGAATAACATTTCTCTTACCAAGTGTACCCCTGTCGACCGTACTACTCATATTGGTATGTCGACCTGTTGTTGACGTGATACGGCTACTAGCATCGTCGTCGGACTCTAAAAACGTTGTCGTTTCTAGATCTGAACTTAAGATGGAAGCAGTTTCATATCCATGACCAGAGCGATGTTTCGAATGACCATTTATCCGGAGTCCTACAATAATGCATTGCAAGAATTAAAAGATTATTATACAGGGTGTCCCATCGTTGACGATAAATATTTTAAAGACAGATCTTTGTGATTTTAAGACGAAAAGATTAGTATCAAAATGAGACTATGATAGTTTTCAAATGGGAAGAGTTTAAAAATTATGCGGAGCGTCATTCATAATTTTTTAATCTAAATTTTTTTAATCTAAATTTCGCGCGCTCGAGTATGGTAA
Source organism: Acromyrmex charruanus (assembly GCA_017607545.1). Taxonomy (NCBI): domain Eukaryota; kingdom Metazoa; phylum Arthropoda; class Insecta; order Hymenoptera; family Formicidae; genus Acromyrmex; species Acromyrmex charruanus. The sequence continues at coordinate 4,811,469 of JAANIC010006346.1, forward strand.
GATGGGCCAGTGTGAAGGTGCTTCCTTGAATTTCATGTTTTTGACAATAATAAAATCCAACATCTTCACACTGATATCCCTGAGCGTACGAAATTCTGGTTCCGTCATTCGTTTTAGAACACTTCCTATTTGAAAAAATCAAACATCGACATTTTCATACATTTTCGTACGTATTAGACTTTTCGTACTAAAATTTTACAAAAAAATCTGTCTTTAAAATATTTATCAGTGATGAGACACTGTGTATATCTCTTGTGATGTATATGTTTTATATGTACGAGTACATAACGTAAGGTATAAATTTTCAGTATTGGTAGTGAATATTGGAATGTAGTCTTAATAATGACATATTAAATATTTAAAAACAAAAAGTTTAAAAAATTTTTAATAAAATTTACGTTTGTGTAAATTATTATTCTAATTTCTTAAAGACAAGCATATATTAAAAAAAAATTAATATAAAGAATTATTGAAGATTTATTAGATATAAGTATAAATTTACCTCTATTAACTTGAATCACTCTTTCCACCCCTCATCGACTTGGGATATGATAAAAAATGTAGTGCTATCTTGTTTGCCAATTTGTTGCTCTACAGCAAATTTTGTTGTTCCAACCGTAGCAAGAAAAAAAATGGGGAGTCTATAAATACACGCACACGCACACGCGCACGCGCAGGCTAATGGCAAGCTAGACCCCACAAATAAATAAATATATATATACATACATATATATATATATATATATATATATATATATATATATATATAAATGCTTGGAACTGAATGCTGACATGTATTGGCATTTGTTTAACAATATCATATTTTCAATATTTTTTCGCACTATGTTGGAGCAACGGAAAAACAACAAAATCTGGTATTTCGTTTTTTTTTATTATCGCACCTATATACATTTTTTCTATTAGACCATTAGGGCGATTCAACTTGCCATTAACATGAACTCATACACTTTATTTCTTTTTCCTATTAAATGGTTTGAGCAACAAAATTCGGCCTGCGGCAACAAATTAGCAACAAAATAGTACTAAATTTTTGACTAGATCTGAATTTTATTTGCACTGGTGGGGAGAGGGATCCAGGTTAAGTAAATATAGATTATAAGTTTAATATAAAGAAGAGCTTGTATAGAGATTAGTTTAGAATTTTAAGTTTCAATATTGATTTCTCACAATTAATATTGATTATTAACTAACAATAAGTAATTTTTAAATCTTGAATATCTTATTTTAATTACATTACAAAAAAGTAACAAATCATTATTTTCTAAATAACAGTAATGACAATGCATTACCTTTTATAGTAAAGTAACAGTAAGAGTTTTTTTTTATAAAGTAACGTTCCCAATCCTGCATTCAATAAACATTCATTAACATGCAATTAACATTAATAAATAACACTGCTTACCATTATATTTATTGTATTTTTCATACTTTTCTGAATGATGTCTCGAACTTTTATGTAAGTGATGTCCTTGTCGACTACTTATAATGCTTTCCGTTTCCGTCAATGTATCGTCGTGTGAAAGTGGAGCGTTTCCTCTATTACCATGTCCAGGTATTGCATGATCAACACGGTCATGTTTTGCTTCGCTATGCGCCATAGAGTCTGTACATTGAGACGCGCCATCTGAAACGTTGCTACCTTCGGCGGAGACCAACTGTCACAAAATATCGTTTCATTAAATAATGTACATATGAAATTTTTTTCCGAAAGAAATAAACATTACCAAGTTCATACATATACTAAAAAAACATTATATTATACAACTACTTGCAAAAAGGAAACACTGATATAACATGACACTTTTTATTTTTAGCCATAATTAATAACAATTAAAATAATATATATTAAGAAAATATTTTTAAATCTTACCCATGAAACAACTCGACCATTGAAGCATGGTAGATGAGCATCGTCATCTACTATTTCTTCTTTTACAACCCTAGTAGGAAAGAAAATATATTTAGAATAAGTATAAATATTAAAACTAACGATAGTACTTCAATCACAATTACAGACTTAACAAACATATTACATATAACAATTTTTAATAATTTTCATTTCATGTATTCCAATTTATTTTCTGTATTAGCTACAAATATATATCATGGTTTTGATACTCGTTAACATTGGAAAAATCTATTACATGTATCTTTACTATGAGACAAAGTTTGTTCATTAAATTTTAAAGAAATTTGAGAACTATCAAATGAGAATGACATAAAACATTAAAACAATAGCACATTTTCAAAAAAAAAATTGTAGTTTGCTTCGCTATACAGTTAAATAAAAATTTTGTTTTTTACACCATTGCCAAATTGATGAATGAAAGAAAGAAATAATTATATTTACACACACACGCACACGCACACACACACACACACACACACACACACACATACACCACGCGCGTGCATATCCACATACATTACTCGCGAGTGCGCTCATGTAAAAGCACAAGTTAGAAAGGAACAAGTTAATTATATTGGAGTAATATTAATAAATTATATATAATAAAGTGTAATCTAATGTTACGTACAATATAGTATATGATAAATAATAAGGAAGTAAAAACGAAAGGAAACATTCGATAAATTAACGTCAACGTATCTTGTTGACATTTACCCGAAATCATCGTCCATTGACTTGAAGAAATATTTATAATTCGGTCGATTTAAAACGTTCTTAAAATCGGCAAGGGTCACTCTTTCCGGTGATATGTTGAGCTTCACCAGATACGGCGTCTCCTCGTCGTCCATGTGATAAATAATCTTTGTCTCTTCCATCGTCGGAATAAGCTTGATAAACAATTTATTCACGATGTAAAAATGATACGCAGCTATGGTTCTACTGACTTGGACGATATTTTCTCAAACCAATATGGCGCGTTATGCATCGAGCCAAAGCCCTAGTGCACAAAAAGATTGCATATTCACAACTTGGTGGGATGCTCGCGGATCTCGTCGATGAGGACGTAGTCACGCGGCGTCACACCATTCACGAAAAGATCACTGGCATTATTCGTCGAACCTACACAAAACATATATTCGTACGAATCGCCGTGACAAATTAAACGTCAACATTGCCGTCAGCGTTGCGCGTTCGCTCCGTATATATATTTCAACCATATACTTTATAATAGAGAGAAACCTGAGAGAGGACACGAGAGTCTTTTTTCTATGACAGCAAATGATCCGCGCACTACTGCCCTCTGTAAAGGTAAATTTTCACGAGCTGCTCAAACCGGCTGTTTCAGGCTGTGGTCAAAGTCTCGCTACAAATGCTCTGAAGGACCAATTAGAAGAAAGCATTTTACAAACTAACCAATTAAAAAATACTTCCAAGCGTTTGAAACATCGCGTTGATCGTATTCTCAGTGACAAAAAGATAATGTGGTCAAAATTGATGAATATCAAACGTTCATTTTGATCACGTGATCCTTTTTGTCGCTGAAACAACCGGTTAGAGCAGCTCCTGAAAATTTACCTTAAAAGTGAATGTAAACTACATAACAATATCCATTTTATGCAGTGCTCTTGCTGGAGATAAATCGTTGAAATCGTCTAAATCTCTATTAATTTGATAGATTAAAGTTATTTTAACGATTTATTTCCATCAGGAGCACCGCAAAAAAAAATGAATATGTTGTGTTATTTACATCCACTTTTGCAAAGAGGTCCTTTCAGAGATCCTTTCTGTCCTATAAGACCTATAAGTTTATTTTTCTTTTATTTCTCTCTAAGAGGAAAGAAGAGGAAGAAAGATGAGCTGCAAAAGTTCAGCTAAAAAGAACAGGCCTATAGTCAATCAAGGCCATTATTTCATTTCGTGTTTATCGTACGATAAATTTTTCAAGCCTGTTGATTGACTATAAAATAGAGAGATCAGAGGACTTTTCTGTCCTGTACATACATATTTTACGAAAACGCACAAATGAAACATCATCCCAATAGGCTTGAAAAATTTGTACAACAAAAACGCACTAATGAAATATCATCCTTATGTGTGTCACACTACACATTGGAGATTGGGAATTGCGAATTAAGGATTAGGCTGAATTCTAATTCTCAATTTGCAATCCTCAGAGTGCCTATCCATGCAGCAGAATAGCATAACGCGGAACAAGAGCAGTACCAATCACAAGTGTTTCACACCAACTGCAATTGGTACGGAACGCTTGTGATTGGTTCCGCTCTCGTTCAGCGTTAAGGTAAATTTTCACGAGTTACATAAACCGGCTATTTCAGCGACAAAAAGGATCACATGATCAAAATTGATTGATCGAATATCAAGCATCCATTTTGATCCTTTGTCACTGAAATATCCAGTTAGAGCAATTCCGCTATTCCGCTGCATGGGTAGGCCGGGTTCACACCTTGATAAAAAAACGGAAAGCGCAAAAGCGCAAAACCAATCAGAATTCGCGGAAAAACAGAAGCAGACAAGCAAAATGTACCGCCTATTACTACTGCGAGTTCCGATTGATTTCCGTTTTTCCGCTTTCCGCTTTTCCGACAAGGTGTGAACCCGGCCTCAGGGTGCTATTACATGAAGCGCGGAAATGTGAAAACAAAATTAATTGAACTTTACTAGATTTCCGCGTTTCCGCACGTTCTATTCCACCTGTTTTGATCTTCTAATATTACATGGAGCATAGTTTCCGCAGAAAAGCGAAACGATATAGTGACAAATACACTTTTGTATTCATTAACAAAAATTATATTTACTTAATTGATTGTAATTTTTATCCGTGCTCATTAGTTGGAATTTTTGGAATATCTACTTCCGTTCCGGAAGTCGCCATTTTCTTTTTAAGGGAAGGTCATAGAGTATCGGCGTCTGAGGCATTGTTGTTCCGCTTAAAAAGTCGCTTCAAATGCCGTTTGGATAATTCGCTATCTTCTTTGATTCAGGCTGTGTACTCTAGGAAGTCGAAATTTCGGTGAAATATTTTCCAAGTCCGATTCAAAAATCGGAAAAATCTATCAAAATTCGACTATGCCAGACGAATCAGAATGTCGAGAAATGGATTTTGGACACATGAATTTTGGAACGATTTTTGGAAAAATTTTAAAATTTTTTCAAAGTCCCACACAAATTGACAAAGAATAAGGGTGACGAAAAAAAAATCAAAACTAGGATACAACAAAATTTGGGAAGTTTGGGTTGTCGAAAAAAAAAAAAAAAAAAAAAAAAAAAAGGGGGGACTTTTGGTTCGTTCCACACGAAAAATTGGGGACTTTGAGTTAGTATCACAAGAAAATTAGGGACTTTTGGTTAGTTTCACTGGAAAATTGGGGACTTTTGATTAGATCCACTAAAAAATTGGGGACTTTGGTTAGTTTCACTATTTTTTTTTTTTTTTTTTTTTTAATTTTNAGGTCGAGGATTACGGACATTGGTTAGGTCGGCGAAGTGACTGGGATGGAGTCAGGTCTTAGGGTATAGGGGTTAGTACAACTTGCGAGTTTCAGGTTAGATTTTTTTTTTCCATATAGTACTCACTTGGGTCTACCTTCCCCTGGTATTGGTCCCACTCACCCACCCCCCCCCTTGGGCTGGGGACTTTTTTTTAGGTGGGGATGGGGTAAAAAATGTCGGAATTTAAAAATTTCAAGGGTGCTATCTTATAGATCTCGATGGGCCAAACACAAAAGGTGGTATACATTTTTGGCCTAGGGTTCACGGTTTCGTAGATAGAGGGCTCTGAAGTTAAAAAAAAAATAAAAATGTCGGAATTTCAAAAGTTTCGTATTTTTCCCATATAATAGCCCTCGCGGGGAGACGAAAAAGTTCTATACAATTTTGTCGTATCTGTCACCGTTTGGGCTGTGGACTTTTTGGAAAATTTACAAAACATTAAAAGGATCGTTTGAGGGGTGGGGGGTCACCGGAAGGGGGTGGTCATGAGGGAAAAAGTTGTTCCTCTCGTCGAGATACATCGATACCCCCACCTAGAAAATTCAATTTTGGAATTTCAAAATTTTGAAGATTTTCTAAGCCCCACTCAAAAATGAAATGTGTACCAGATGACATAGAAAGATGAAATTGGCATGTAGGAACAATAATACAATTTTTTTTTTTTGGAATTTTTTTTTTTTTTT
>JAANIC010006349.1:0-23343 GCA_017607545.1 Acromyrmex charruanus
TTACGTCACTGAAGGAACACAGGGTCTACCAAAGTACCCTGCTAAAAAAAAAAAACTGCGACCGTTGTCACGCAGAAATTCCAAACAAAGGATGCTACATGATCCTTGTCTCGTCCATAGAAAGTCTGTGGACGACTGCAAAACTGTTCGACCTGCGGTAAAACGACAATAAATGTCAAGCCGCGGAGGAATAAGTGTCGAAGCCGCATCAAAAAAAATTTTTTCGGCACACCGATAAGATATTTTAGACTGGAGATGGGAAGTACCTTGGATCATTGCACAGGTCAATACAATAAACCTTTTTTTTTTGGAGGTTGGCGACTTTCAGGTATTCATTCTTCCAAATATTCCAACATACATTTGCCAATAAAGGAAAAAGAAAAAATATATATATATATATTTAACATAAAAAAAAAAGAAAAAAAACATATATATGTATAGAGTTCAAATTCTCCAGCAAAGATTGGCAAATCTTAGCGTTAACTAAAATTATATCGTAGGAGTATCTTTCAAGAACACTTAGGTACTTTACTTACATTATTATAAGTACATACACATTATAACATAACAAGGAGTACGAAAGAATTCCAAAAGAATCCTATCTTTCTTTCCTGCTTCTTGAGGACATGAGTTATAAACTTACGGACGGATATCAGAATATTGAGGCATACCAAGATATCGACATTTACCTGTAAAACGGAAGGACGAAAGAACTGAAAAGGCGAATTTTAGAAACGTCTTATTCTTTCCTGCTNTGGAAACGTCCTATTCTTTCCTGCTTCTCTAATAAACCAAGGGACACACATGTAAAGAATAACACTTAAATGTGAGTCCGACCATATGTTCAAACCCATCAAATTGTCGAAAGAAAAGAACCGACACCTTTTTTTGGATTTGCAAATGTTGCGTTCTCACACCCCAACATTTGTCTAAGGCTGGGGGTGTTACGTCCTACAGACGCCACGATATCTTTTTTCTCTTCGCCGCGATTATGGTGGGCGTCTACGAGACCCGAGCAACGCCTTCTGATAACGGACTGATAGAATTGAAAGAGGGACCGGACAGGGGCCGCGAAAACTCGTAAACGTCAATCAACCCAGAAAAAATGATAAGCTTAATGTAGGCCCAAAAAGAGACAAGATTGCAAAGACATCACGCAATAGTAAAATTCTAAGCTTTATCATCCGAGACTGACTAACAACTTTATCTTAAAACAAGCGCCATACCGCACTTAAGAAAAATCATAAACGCATAGAATAACTTTCAACAGGAGCGTTATCTGAAACCAAACTCGCACTGACAATAATAGCATGGTAACCATCTGCTTATCTAGTCATATTTTCCGCAAGAATAATAGAATTCGTCATCCGTCTCGAAGCAATCTTGGGCCTTTTTTTTAAACCATAAATCACTTTCTCTTTTTCCCAAAACTACTCTATGTACTTTAGAGCACTCACGATAAAACTTTATAAAAATCGTAAATCTCGCGTGACATTGCAACTAACATTAGGATCCTAAACAAAGAGCTCCACACCCTTTTTTCGGGGTATAAATAGAGGTCCCGCGGAAGCACAGAGTGTCAGTACGGGAGTCAAACTCATCTAGTCCGCGTCAGTACGGGAGTTAAACTCATCTAGTCCGCGTCAGTACGGGAGTCAAACTCATCTAGTCCGCGTCAGTACGGGAGTCAACCTCATCTAGTCCGCGTCAGTACGGGATTTAAACTCATCTAGTCCGCGTCAGTATAGAGTTTTAAAACCATGGAGACGGCATCAGCAAGTAGTTATCTAGAACAATCCGAAAATTAACCCGCGTTCAATCCGAGTGTGAATTCTTAAAAAAATGAAATGCAACTGAAGACACTCTTCGCTGACGACGGACCTCCTTGGCCCACTCGCCTACCCGATATCTTGGAGACAACTTATAAGTAAGTCATAATTATTTACCGTCCACCCCGCGTTTCCCATGGAAAAACACATCCATTGTATACACACACATACACGCATTCACAAATTGTAGTCATAATAGACACCTTGTTTATTTTTTTTGTTAATAAATGTAATCTAAGGTACTTCCCCGTTTATTTTATTGCCATCACCCCTCGTATTCACTTTCCTTGAGTACCCGAGATCGCACGAGGTCCACTCCCGAGTCAAAGGGATTAAGTTCCTTGACCGAAAGATAGGACCGACGTTCGCACTGTCCAGCGGAACAGGTGTCATAGCGTCCCTTCGGACGTTGACCCACATTCCGGGACTTAAAAGGTGCGTACGACTCACAGGTGTTCGCCTCCGTGCGTATACCTGTGAGATTGAGTTTAACCGTCCTTCCATACCCTCTCCATTCTCCCTTATTGTCTCCTTGACCAAATTTCAAGGGTTTGGACGTAACATCATCAATTATTTATTTTCAGACGCAAAAACAATTCATTTCTTGAAAAGTATTCTTTTTGCATCTGAAAACAAACTGCAGAATTGATGACATATGACTGAATTCTTTTTGAATTCTCTGGGTTGTTAATTGAAAAGTTTATTTAGAAATGAAAAGTACGTCTTTATGAGCAATTTTATTGTACAAAATAGTTTTCTTGCTTTCAATGCATGCTTGGTGTAATAAATTGATTAATGTCTTCAGAGAAAAAAGTTTGTATCTTATCCTTCAGTCAAGTTGGAAAATAATGTACTTGTAAATTTTAGAGTAATGTACTAATAAATTTGACAATAAAATATTAATTATTGATTAGTTTATTCTCATACATATATTTCCAATGTGTTTTAATCTAGATGGATTATCTTGAATACGTGAGAGGAAGGAAGCAATTAACTTAACCTTCAAAAAAATGATAAAAGATAGTTTGACGACAGTCAAACATTACACTTGGTTCAGCCACGAAAATGGTCCACAGCCCTTATATAGAGCATGTATAACAACAGCAATTTATGATACTATTCTATTTTCTATTAATATAAAATATTTCAAAAACTGCAAAAGCAAACAGGAATTAGTGTGCTAAGCTGGTTGTACTAATTGGTAATTTGTCATAACATATTAATATATATTATATATATATATATTCTATAGCAACATAATTTTGAGATAACGAGTTTCGCATAAGTTGTAACGTATAACTATTAACTTTTAATTTGACTTTTTTTTAATCCTCGGACAATGCTTTTATGTCGTATAATCGTTAGTTATAAACAAAAATAATCAGTGATTCTTTAATAAATATGCTGTGAGAAAAATATGAAAAATTATGTAAAACGGCCAAATTTCTTTTTGTCGTTCGTTCGAACCTTTCACTTTTCAATTACTTTATTAACATAACTTGTAATTCAATTTATTTCATTATGGATTAACTTGTATCTTAACTAAATTAAATTTTCAAGGTTCTCTATTAATTTTAACTTAATTTACTTTAAAAAAAAAGTTAACTTATTTAATCTTGCAAGATAAAAAATTTGCTGCAAGTAATTATACTCAACATGACACTGCCATGTCTCATACAAATAAAAAGATACATCAATGTTTATCAATAAAATAAATAGAAGGGTTAGGAGCCAAAATAAAACATTAAGGGAGTGACAAATCCGATTTTTTTTGGAGACCTCACGTGGTGGGACTTTGAAGCTCTGGATTCAGCTGCTAACTTCAGATAATATAATCTCCATCTTCTTATATGGTTGTATTCATATACGTACAGACACCAATATGATTCATGTTGAGAGCGAGACAGCAAAAGAGAGCGAGAGCCCAACGTTCTCGCTGTACAAGGAATTGAAAATACTTTTTCAGCAATCTTGGCCGCTCGGTGTATATCAGTATAAGGACATTCGAGATAACATACAAGTTTTAATAAATTTTAGTAATCATATACTTTCCCATTTATGTATAATAGCAAAATTGATTTCAAAACGCAAAAGTTTACAAGATATTAATTAGTTACAATTTTCCATGCGTGTTATATACCACGTTCATAAACGCAATATGTAAGAACACTTCGTGGTCGTACGCGTAAGGTGCGAGATTAGTAAACTGGAGATCCCACGATCAAATCCTACGTTTTTTTTTCCTTTTTTTTTACATATTTTTTTCTAAAATAAAGTTATTAATAAATATATTAGGGCGAACATATTGAATTTATACGTGCACTTTAAAAGTTTTAAACAACCAAATATAGTCAAATAAAAACAAAATATAGTCAAACGTTAGAGTGAATATAAATAAAATTATTGAAATCACATCAGAGATTGGACACAATATAAATAAATATTATAAATAAATTAAATCTTCATTGTGTTAGTGAGTAGTAAAAAATTCAAACTAAAACTACTTCTTTGTTCAAATGCAAAAAAAATGGAATCATGAGTTAAAGTTTTTATAATTACGTTATAAGTCAAATGATTGATGTACCTTGATGTAGCCAAAATTGAATGTTCTAAAGTATCTATGTATACATATAAAAAATAAATTCATTAAATTGCCACGTGTACGTAATTTTGGCCGTGGTCCGATTCACGCTCACAATTAAAAATCATTTCATCCTTGTTGTTTGTCAAATGTCAAACGAAGACAAACGATGCTCATGAGTGTTGTCAACATGAATCGGACCACGGCCTTTGAAGATCGAGGAAAATTCCTCTGTAGAAATGATGTAGAAAGGTTTTGAGCGATTTTAAGCGATATAAATCTAGTAATATAAGCGGATGAGTTTATTCAAGAAATTATCAAGATGTGTAATAATTTTACAGACTTTCTCTCTCTACACCTCATTCCTTTACACAATTGTAACACGAGACGTACATTAAGAAGAGAAAAATCGAGAACGTGTTAATCAGTCAGAAATCGATACGGAATTCGATGAGCTCGCGCTCCGACGTCGGCTCTTGCTCCGAGACGCTTCACTCCACCTTTCACTTTGACGTGCTCCAATTGGGCACGTCATCGGGTTACCTTTCACCTGACACGACTGAGCTTGACGTCACCGTCCATCCTGTCACCGCGACGATAACCCAGCTGTTTTAGGTAGCCTCTTAATATCTTACAATATGGATTATGTGTCCGCGGACACATTTCATACATAATTATATATGTTTACACAGTGCGACAAATATGTTCCCGGACACGAACCACATCTCAGCAACCAGTGGCGACATCTGTGCGTTCAAACATGCATTTTAAAGGTTGAACATTTTGCTATCATTTGTCAAAGTTTCATTCATTTTGGTTGACATATAACGAAAATATGACAGTTCATGTTAAACAAGATTTTGGTTGAGATAGAAATTTTAATATGGAACAAAGAGCAGTGATTAAATTTAACGCAAAACTTGGTAAAAGTGCATCAGAAACATTCCGATCGATGCAACAAGTTTACGGCAGTCAATGTCTAGGTCGTACAGCTGTTTTTGAGTGGCATAAGCGTTTTTTGGAAGAGAGACCCTTGAAGATGACAAAAAATCAGGACGGCCAATTTTGGTCGAACACCCGAAATGATTGAAAAAGTACGTGATTTTGTTGCAAACGATCGCAATGCATCATTAAAAATGATGGAGGAGGCTTTAAATATCAGTAGAGAAATGATTCGAACCATATTACATGAAGATTTGGGTAAAACGAAGATTTGTGCGAAGTTTGTTCCACACACATTAAGAAGCGATCAAAAATCAGCGAGAATCAATTATTCCAGAGACATCGTTGCAGCCGCAGAAAATAATCCAAACTTCCTAAAATCAATTGTTACGGGTGATGAAACATGGTGCTTTCAATATGATCCAGAAACTAAGCGTCAAAGTGCGGAATGGAAGTCAAAAAATTCACCATAAGCAAAAAAAGTACGAAAAGTTCCATCAAAAATCAAGACAATGCTCATCACATTCTTTGATAACAAAGGTATTATCCACAAAGAGTTTGTTCCAACTGGCCAAACAATTACTGTGCATATTATCTCGAAGTTTTAAAGCGATTGATGGGCAGAATTCATCGTATTCGCCCCGAATATCGTGATCCAGAAGATTGGTCTTTGTTGCATGATAATGCACCGAGTCATACTTTATTGATTGTCCGTCAATGTTTGGCTCGAAATCGTGTCTCTGTGTTAAACCATCCACCGTATTCACCTGATTTGGTCCCCTGCGACTTCTCATTATTCCCAAAATTGAAATTGAAATTGAAAGGACGCTTTTTTGATGACATTCCGACCATCCAATCAGCTTCTACACAGGCACTAGAGGCAATTCCGCAAACTGAGCTAGAACATGCATTTGAATCACTATTAAATCGCTGTAACAAGTGTATTGAAGCCAAAGGAGAATATTTTGAATAATAAAACCAAAAAATATGCATATTGTTGTTTCAATTATGATTTTCAGGCCCTGTCCGGGAACATACTTGTCGCACTGTGTATTTTCCAAAACATTTACCTTTATATAATTGTTACATCCAAACCTTTGAAAATTTGGTCAAGGAGACAATGAGGCGGAATGGAGAGGGTGTGGAAGGACGGTTAGACTCAATCTCACAGATATACGCCCGGAGGCGAACACCTGTGAGTCGTATGCACCTTTTCAGGAATATGGGTCCCGGAATATGGGTCAACGTTCGACGGGACGCTATGACACCAGTTCCGCTGAACAGTGCGAACGTCAGTCCTACTTTTTGGGTCAAGGAACTTAATCCTTTTGACCCGGGACTGGACCTCGTGCGATCTCAAGTATTCGAGAGAAGTGAATGCGAGAGGTGATGTTAATAAAAGACAGGGGAATACCTTAAATTACATTTATTAATAAAATGCAAAATAATAATAAAACAAAGGATTTTATACATTATAAACTTCTCTTTACATAAAAAAAATATATATTATAGCTTATGGATGTGTGTGTATGTGTATGTGTGTGTGCGTGCGTGCGTGCGTGCGTGCGTACGTGCGTGCGTGCGTGCGTGCGTGTGTGTGTGGAGAGGAGAAAGGGTTAGCGGGTATGGGAGGCGAAGAAAGTATTGTAGGAGCACATCGGAATGAGATGCTTGTAGAGAACGGTATAAGGTGTGGGATTTCCGGGGATGTACAGTGACTAATCTGTCCCCTTCGTAGGAGGGGGACGGAAAAAACCGGAACATCCGATTTCAGTCGATCGGCTCGGGATTTAGTTGAAATGAGAAGGGCGGGAGTTGAGCTAAAGGAGGAAGGAGTCCTTCTTCGTGAGGAGGAGGGGGTGGGAATCGTTTCTCGAGAGGAGGAGGAGGGGAATAATTGAGGATTTCTTGGATAGCGGGGTCGATAATAGGAGGAGAGGTGAGATCCAACGGTTGTGTTGATGAATAGGAGATCTCGACGAATTGTTCGCCAATCGATTGTGGCGGCGCAATTGTGGGACCTGGGAAACGGTTCCGCCTACTCCTCCGGACATGGGTTTGTCCGCGTTTCCTGATGGTACGCACTACGAACCGAAGGGTTAAATTTGACGTGTGTTCGTTGGAAACGCGTGTAAATATATTCATGCACAATGAATGTGTTTTTCCATGCGGGGAAACGCGGGGGTGGATTGGAAATAAAGGCGACTTACTATTAGCTGGCCCAAGATATCGGGTAGGTTCTAAGCGAGTGGCCAAGGAGATCCGTCGTCAACGAAGAGCGTCCGAAGGGCAGTCGCCGTGGCGTATGGCTGGTAATTCCAGTTGCGATTCGCTCACAAATTCGCACTCGAATGGGATCGCGAACTGGCGTGATTAGCACAGGTTCCAATGATTTCTGGACTGCTCGAGACAATGAGTTAACTTGTAACTGAGCGCGAACTTCACTGACGTGGATCGGGTGATTCAAAATTTTATACTGACGCTCTGCACTTCCGCGGGACCTCTATTTATACCCCGAAAAAAGGGCGTTGTGCCCTTTGTCTAGGATGCAAAAGTTAATTGCAATGTCACGCGAGATTTACGATTTTTATAGCGTCCTATCGTTGTTAATCTAGAGTACATCGTTAGAGTAGTTTCGAGAAGAACAGAAGTGATTTACGGTTTTCCTTAAAGAGTGAAGATTGCTCCGAGACGGATGACGAATTCTATTATTCTCGCGGAAAATACGGCTAGGTAAACATATGGTTACCGTGCACAAATAGGTTTGCGTGCAGGGCTACCATTGTCAGTTGCGAGTCTGATTTTATATAACGCTCCCGTGGGAAGTTATCCTATGCGTTTTACGATTTTTTAAGTGCGACGTGGCGCCTGTTTTTCTAAGATGAAATTGTTAGTCAGTCTCGGATGACAAAGCCTAGATTTTTACTTGCGTAACTTCGGTGTATTTATAATGTCTTTTGCAATCTTGTCTCTTTTCAGGCCTGCATTAAGGTTGTTATTCCTTCCGGATTGATTGGCATTTAGTTTTCGCGGAGCCTGTCTAGTCCCTCTTTTCAATTCTGTCAGACCATTATCAGAAGGTTCCGCTCGAGTCTCGCAGAGCCAACCATAGTCACGACATGGAGCCGAAGAAAAAAAATCGAAGCGTCTGTAGGACGTAACATTGTATATATTTATATATATATATATATATATATAATATATAAATATTATATGTATTCATAATCTGGAAACGTTTGATTTAAGAGTTTGAATAAGATTAAACAAATTGTGTTCAAATAGTAAATCAAAATAGTATTAATTCTTATACTTTGCGCTAGATCTTTAAAATATTAATATTATTTTTATTTTCCAATATCAAATGCTGCTCACATTTACTAAAATAATTTATATAACATACATAGATATATATATATATATATATATATATATATATGTCTCCTAATGTGGCCCTGACTCACCTTAAGAGACACCCTGTATATGTATGTATGACGAAGCGCTCCTTCCCCCTCCTTACACGTCGCCGCCACCGCCGCTCGAGTGGGGGCTGTCCTACGAATTCGCACGGCGCGGCTTAACCGCATATTGGCTTAGACGTTTCCTTTTTTAATTCGAAAACTACAGCGAGTATCTCAAAATGGTATAAGAATTTTTTGTTTCCTTCGATCCATTCTCCACCCTCAATGTGACCCCGACCCATCCTAAGAGACATCCTGTATACAGTTCAGTGGTATAAAGAGAATGACGCCAATTAGCCAGAAGTTGCCATTTCACATACAGGGTATCTATATGACGCAATTACTCGTTTTAATTTCTTCTTTCTTTAAGGGAGAGACCCATAGAGACCTCTAGTCGAAGATGAATTTTTTTATGAATTTTTTACCGAAATTACGGCTAAAACTATTGAATGGATCGCATTTTAATTGCGATATTCGTAATCAGGAAAAATTCCTGAAAGCTCGTACAGAGCGATTTTTTTGTAAAAAAAGAAAAATAAAAATTTGTTCTGATATTTCATTCGATGTGTACTATAGTGCAGTTAAGATGTATATGATCTTATTAATAAAAATTTTCAAAAATCAATTTACAAAATCTGGCTCTATACGAGCCTTCCTAGCAATAAAGAAATCCCAACAGGTTTCTTAAAGAAATATTGTTTCTTCGAGAAGAAAAATGAGCATAACTGTGTGATTTAGATCTTATAAAATGCATACCTTTATGCTGAAATTATGGCTAAAATATAACATGAATCGCGTTTTAATTGTGATATTCGTAATCAGAAAAGGCTCCTGAAAACTCGTACAGAACTATTTTTTTATAAAAAAGGCATAATAATAATTTGTTCTGATATCACCCGATGTGTACTATAATGCAATTAAGATGTACATAATTTTATTTAAAAAAATTTTTTTAAATCAATTTACAAAACCGGCTTTGTACGAGTAATATAAAAAAGAAATCCCAACAGGTTCCATAAAGAAATAATAATATTTCTTCGAAAAGCAAAAGGAGCATAACCTAGGTTATCAAAACTGCACATTCTGCTACAGCTGATTGCTAATCATAGGGAAATTCTTCACATTGAGTTGAACAAAGAAAGGTAATATATTTCTTTGTCTTTCTTGATGGCATTGACAATTTTCGGCCGAGAGTGGTCGAGAACGAACTAGACAGCATGAGACAAACTGTTAAAAAAACTTTCTTTCGATCTGTCTTGGTAGAAACGACCGAAGATCGAAAATGATTTCTCAACGATTTCGGCCGCTTGGCGTGTATCAATATAAGGAGCGGAGGGCATTCGAGATATCATATATGTTTTAATACATTTTAGTAATCATATACCCCTCCCATTAATGTATAATAACAAAAATGATTTCAAAACGCAATAGTTTATGAGATATTAATTATTTGCGATTTTTTATGGAAGTTATATACTGCGTTTATAAACACAGTCTGTAAGAATTCCATGGTCGTGCGCGTAAGGTTGAGATCAGTATACTGGAGATCCCACGTTCTAATCCTTTTTTTTCCTTTTTTCACATATTTTTTCTGAAAAGTTATTAATAAATATATTAGGGCGAGCATATTTTTATATAATTAGTGAATTTATACATGTATTTTTAAAAGTTTTAAACCAACAACCAAAATATAGTCAAACGTTAGAAAGAATATACGGATAAAATTACTAAAACCATATCAGAGGTTGGACACAATATAAATAAATTAATTAATTAAATCTTCATTATATCAATGAGTAGTAAAAAGTTCAAATCGAACCTACACTTTGTTGAAAAGCGAGAAAAATTGGAATCATGAGTTAAAGTATTTGTAATTACGTTATATGAAGTTAGATAATGAAAGTTAGATAATGAAATCAACTATTTTATTTTATCTCTTTCCCAGCATGCTATTCTTGTTTTACATCTAATAACAACAAAGATGGAATAACAGTAATAACGATAATGTATTCCCAAACACATTCGTAATTTCAATTTTTATTTAAAAGTTGTTTTGTTTGTGAAAATAATTTCAGTGTCAGGAAAGTGGCTTTTTATCTCAACACATAAATAAAAGCACGTGTAGCGAGATAAAAAACTAATATTTTACAATGAAAGCACAGTATAAATTAAATTAAACGTTGAATTAATTAATCAACATTTGAGTATGTAATGTCTGAAGGAAGTTATTATTAAATTAGTAAATTATTAAAACAAGTTTTAATTAAAAATATTTTTTGCTTTAATGCATTAAAGAGTTTATTTAATCTTAAAATTTTATTACTTTATACGAGGTCTGTTCAAAAAGTATCGCGAATTTTGAATTTCCGCGGGTTACGTATATTCGATTTTCGATTTTTTGTGGCGTTATGTTGGTACTCATGTCTCTCACTTATGCCGACAAGTTCGGCCATTTTGAATGTTCAATTAATTTTTGACAGCTGCTTTGCTTGTACGTGTTTTGGCTCGTCTTCGATTTTTGCCTATTCCAAAAAATGGATCAAAGAATCTGTATCTGTATCTGTAAATTTTGTGTGAAAAACAAAATTAAGTGCGCGGACGCATTCCGAATGTTGACTGTGGCATATGGTGAAGCTACCTTGGACCGAAGCAACGTTTATCGGTGGTACAAAATGTTCTCAGAGGGCCGAGAAGATGTGAACGACGAAGAGCGTGCCGGACGCCCGAGCACGTCAACAACAGACGAAAACATTGATGAAGTGAAGAAAATAGTATTGGCCAATCGTCGAATCACCGTTAGAGAATATTACCTGCAAGTTATGCGCAATTTGCGTGAAGCAATCCGCTAGAAACGCCCGGATTTGTGGAAGAACAAAAATTGGCTTTTGCACCATGATAACGCCCCTGCTCACACATCATTGCTTGTGCGCGAATTTTTGGCCAAAAACAACACACTAATGATGCCGCAGCCATCGTATTCCCCAGATCTGGCCCCCTGTGACTTTTTCTTGTTCCCGAAATTGAAGAGGCCCATGAAAGGACGACGCTACGCTACGATTGAGGAGATAAAGACGGCATCGAAGGAGGAGCTGAACAAGATCACAAAAAATGATTTTTTGAAGTGCTTCGAGGATTGGAAAAAACGTTGGCACAAGTGTATAATATCTGATGGGGATTACTTTGAAGGGGACAAAATACATATTCATGAATAAATAAATAATTTTTGAAAAAACACAAAATTCGCGATAGTTTTTGAACAGACCTCGTATATGTATATAATATATTTATTTATATTTTTATATCAAAATTAAGGAAAAAACCACAAGAGAAAGAGAAAATAATTCTATTATTATTTTAATATTAATATTTATTTTTCATTAAAAAATGTGCG
Organism: Acromyrmex charruanus; assembly: GCA_017607545.1. Taxonomy (NCBI): domain Eukaryota; kingdom Metazoa; phylum Arthropoda; class Insecta; order Hymenoptera; family Formicidae; genus Acromyrmex; species Acromyrmex charruanus. The sequence goes on from JAANIC010006349.1 coordinate 12,202, forward strand.
TACTTGCGTGCGTGCGTGCGTGCGTGCGTGCGTGCGTGCGTGCGTGCGTGCGTGCGTGTGTGTGTGTGTGTGTGTGTGTGTGTGTGTGTGTGTGTGTGTGTGTGTGTGTGTGTGCGCGTGTATTTGTGTACATACGTATCTAAAAATTATTAAATTTCTTATAAAGACAAATAAAGAATTAAATTTAAAATATCAATATATTTTAATATATTCAAAAGAGATCATGGCCATGAAAAAGTAATTTATTTGCTGTAGAAGAATCTGAAACGTCCATTTATTCTTTTAAAATAAACATTTAATACTCTATAATTATAATTTCCTTTAAAGCTTGATTATACTCTATCCTATTTGCTTGAAAATATTAATATTAGATCATATTGCTACTATTAATTTATTACAAGAAACATTAATTTGTTCATATAGAATATTTTTTTGTACATGTGTATTTACAATGTATGCGTAGTTATAAAATAAAATTTACATATACGCAAATATGTTCACAAAAATTCACAATTCGCAGTGATGTCTTGTTCCTTATTGCTTTCTGTTACAAAAGGCCAGAAAGGATTTTCAGACCAAATCTTGAATAGATACACGGTGTGACACAACGTATCATTACATCCTTGTTATTCGACAAGGATAATATGATCACTGTCTTGTGTCACTTGTAGGAAAATACACGACTGGAATTATTATATTGAAAAAAAAACGAGCATTCCATTTGATGAATTTATTTTCATTATAAAATTTATATTATCTCTCTCTCTCTCTCTCTCTCTCTCTCTCTCTCTCTCTTTCTTCTACTTGTTTTACTACTAAGCACTAAGAGCTTTAAATTTGGAATTACTCTGACACGAAGCATTTTTACTGTTTGGTGTATTTGAATCTAATCTTTTCATAAAATCTGTTATTAAATTGAATTTTCTTATAATTAATTTATTTTTTATATGTATACATAGATGTACTTCAGGACATTCAATTTTGACTATATCAGTCATCTGACTTTATATAACATAATTATAAAAACTTTAATTCATGATTCCATTTTTTTTTGCATTTGAACGAAAAAGTAGTTTTAGTTTGAATTTTTTACTACTCAACTGACATAATGAAGATTTAATTTATTTCTAATATTTATTTATATTGTGCCCAACGTCTGATATGATTTCAGTAATTTTATTTATATTCATTCTAACGTTTGATTATATTTTGTTTTTGTTTGACTATATTTGGATTGTTGGTTTAAAACTTTTAAAGTGCACGTATAAATTCAATAATTATATAAAAATATGTTTGCCCTAATATGTTTATTAATAACTTTATTTTAGAAAAAATATGTAAAAAAAGGAAAAAAATAACATAGGATTTGAATGTGAAATCTCCAGTTTATTAATCTCACACTTTATGCGCACGATCACGCAAAGTTCTCACATATTGTGTTTATGAACGTGGTATATAACACGCATGGAAAATTGTAAATAATTAATATCTCGTAAATTATCGCGTTTTGAAATTTTGCTATTATATATTAATGGGAAAGGTATATAATTACTAAAATTTATTAAAACTTATATGTTATCGAATGTCCTTATACTGAACTATTGGAAATAGACAATCGTGACATGTGCCAGTCATTATCAGAGATAATGCTGCAGATTCGTGGATTATTCTGGGCATGCAGTGGAATCAGTGTCAGGATTCCAGTTTCTCTGCAAACTTTATGTCAAAACGAGTCATACTTTCCGAGGTCGCTAAATTATTCGATCCTCTGGGCCTTCTGGGTCCGGTCATTGTGCGGTCATCGCAAAACTCATCCTGCAAGATTTGTTGCAATTGGCCACCCAATGGGACGAGTCCGTTCTTCAGGACATCCACACTTGTTGGATCGCTTTCAGGTCACAGATGGGTGATCTGAATCAACTAAAAATTCGACGATCGCGTTAAACCGGATAACCTCCCCCTCGCGGCGGTGGTCAGTTTTTGTGGCAAAGGATGGGCGAAATTCAGCGCTTAACAGAAATCAAATACTGGCGTCATCCTCCGACAACCCTGCCGATATATTGTCGCGAGGGCTAAATCCGTGCGACGTGATCAATGCTGAGAGGTGATAGAATGGCCCCGAATTTCTAAAATGGCATGAAAAACACTGGCCGCCCAGTGTCTTCACACGTTTGGACAACGATCTTCCCGAACAAAGGAAAATCCGTGTTTCCATTTCCCATCCTTGCATCATCGACGACTTGCTAAATAAGTATTCCAATTTAAATAAAATATGTCGCATCATAGCGTATTTTTTGCGATTATCCAAGGCGCATCGGGAGTACGCGGTGTCTGATTTCGTGTCCCCCGTTGAAACATCTATCACTTTAAATTGTATTTGCAGAACGGTGATCGCATGGCCACCACAAATTCATCCTGCATGCAGCAAGATCACCAACATTTCTTTTATATACACCGAGCGACCGAAATCGCTGAGAAAGCATTTTTGGTCTTCGGTCGCTTGTACAGCGACCAGAGCGAGAACTCGGGCTCTCGCTTTCTTTCCCTGTCTCGTTCGCTCTCGACAGGAATCATATTAGTGTCGCGTACGTATATGAATATACAATCACATAAAAAGATGGAGATTATATTATCTGAAGTTGACAGCCCTGAATCCAGAGCTTCAAGGTCCTACCACGTGAGATTTTCAAAGTCAAATCGGACTTGGCCCATCACTTCTGTCGACCCTTAACATTGTCTTCTTTCTAACTAAAGCGGATAACACAAACTCTTGTAAAATGCATAACACATGAGACATAAGAAAATGAACCAATTAAAGTTTTTTATTTCCTTCCTTCTTGAAAAATAAAAGACTCTGATTGATTGATTTTCTTATGTCTCATGTTTTATGAGTTATACAAGAGTCTGTGCTCCTCGCTTAACAGTAAGGGTATATCCACACAAACTTGCATAGCTGCATAAACATATGCATAAGGAAAATTATCCAATCACATTTTACATGCAACTTTGTAAGAGAAATGCGATTGAATAATTTTCTTTATGCATGTGTTTATGTAGATATACCATAAATACCGGGAGCACAGATTTTTGCATATCGCATAACACGTAATGCATAAGAAATTCAACCAATCAGAATTCAGGAAAGGAAGAAAACGAAGGACTTTAATTGGTATCGCAAAATTAAATTTACAGTTAAATATAAGAATATATAATAAAATAAATAAAAAAAATATGATATAATGTATACATATTTTTTATAAATTTAAATTTTTTTAAATTTATTTTAATACATGTTTTTATATTTAACTGTAAATTTAATTTTGTGATCGTGCGATATAAAATATTAATTTTATTTGCACACTATAAATTTATAAATGCATGCAAAATTATTACAATGAGTCTAAAAATTACACATAATGTTATAATTAATAGACAGAAATTTTTTACATTTTTATGCATTAAACATTTTTATGCATAATTACAACATTTTGTGCATAATAAAAATATATTATGAATATTAGCGAGCGAGACACATCGGGGTATCTCACTCGTACTAATAACAAATATGTGAGACAGTGAAAGAACACCGCGAGCCGATATCACGTCCAATTATGCTTTCTCTCTCAATCATGCGCCTTGCGCTAAGGACAGAATATCGGAGCACTCCTCACTACTTTCTCCCTTCGCGCTCCTCGCCTCCTCCGCATTTCCAGTATGTGCTTCAGTATTAGAGAGCCTATAATCAGAGTGACGCCATACGAGAGATGACGTCATATTTTAGCGAAATTCTGCGAGAGAGAAAAAGATATACGGTCTCAGTCTATCAAGTCAGTTTTAGGGTTAGGTGCAACAGTATTGAACGACATAGATACGTAAAGGTACATTGATCAAAATAAAATTATCGAAATTATTTTAGAAATATGGTTAGATGTACAATACTGTTTTGTAACAATTCATTAAAAAAAGGATATGTTATGAAAATAATTCCGAAAGATACAGAACGCCGAATGAATTGGTTAAAGAGTATAAATGGCAAATATAAAAATTGTACATCGTCAAAAAATCTGTATGTGAGGTAAAGTAATTTATTCTTTATAAATAATGTATTTAAAATAAAAATGTCACATAAAATATATACAGATTAATTATAATACCTGAAGACACGGTAGTGTCTTGGCATTAAGTATATGTATAGTCATCACATTAGTACGAATTTAATTCTTTCTCTTTTTGTCGTAATCTTTTCAATTATATATCATTGCATTGTGAGTCTAAATCAAATAATATGATAATTATGATATTTAATATATAATATTTTATGAAATGTATACACATAATATTTTTCTAAATTTTTTATTTCTTTTATATTATTACAGATGCATTTTGCTCCTAAAATGTAGGAACAGAGAATGGATAATAAACTAGCGCATTTAATAACGCAAATAATGTGCAATAAATAAAGTAATGTGCAATATTACAGTTTTTGTATAAAGTAATGTGCAATATTACAAAATGTACAATATTGCAATAGTACAAAATAAATGAAATTTTATAATAAATAATATATGTAAAAGTTTTATTATTTTATACAATATTATATATATTATTATTTTATATACAATATTTATTTATTATCATTTTTTAATTTGTCACAATTTTTGAGCATTTTTTAACCTGAATTCAAAATTTAGAAAATAATTTAAAAAACTGGAGGGAATGGCTAAAACATGGCGGACCAATCGCAAGTGATACCCGTATGGCACCACTCTTATAGGCTCTCTACTCAATCAAGAACTCTGCGTTGACGGTGGCGACACAGAATCAGATGGCGGTCTGGCGAAACGATAGTCACATACTTAAGCACGAGCCCATGTCCGTGTGCTCGTCTGCGGCGCCGAGAGTGAACGAGACAGTGAGCTGCTTCTCCCACTAGTAGTTTGTTTCAAGCGACCGAAAATGTTTTCTTAGCAATCTCGGCCGCTCGCCCTAGACATCAATAAAGGGCGGGAGGCATCTTAAATAACATATAAGTTTTAATAAATTGTAGTAATAGTGTATCCCTTCTCTTAATCCAGAGTAGTATAAATCATGTTAAAACGCAACAGTTTACGAAATATTTAATTGTTTACGATTTTTCATGCACGTTATATAGTATACCTCTCCTTCATAAACTTGAGTAGCAAGAATAGTTCAATAGAAATAGAATTTTACCGGAAAAAAATTATAAACCAGCATTTTTTTCAAAAAAGAAAGTCTCGAAAGACCATCAGAAAAGAAATGCTATGTTTGAGATTCGAAACTTGTGAAGAAAGAGACTATGCGAAAAAAAAATCGAATAGTTGCAAAAGCATGTTTTTCGCTTATAAAACGAATGATATTGATTGTATGGAAAAAAAATTCGATAAAAAAAATGTAGGTATTCGAAATACCTACAAAATAAAACATGGAATATTAAAATCGATCTATTAATTGAGTAGAAAAAAAATAAAAAAACACCGAAAAAGGCTTTTTTTCACTCGTTCTATATTCATTGAGATTTAAACGCAAAGCTTTGAAATTCTCGTAAAATGTAGCGTCGTAATGACGAGCAAATCTAGCCCTGAACAAAAAATAGTCTGAAAATATTCATTAATTTTTGCAAAAAGCCATTTGTTCACTAAAAACCTGTCTGCGGAAAACTTAATTTCTTCATCTTTGAGCAGTCGCACAGCAATTCACAGGGATTTTGCTTCTTCAAGAGTTGCACTATCACGCACTTAATAAAACGATTTTTTTGCAGTTAAACTATTATAAAACGATTTTAAAAAGTGGATATCTATTTCCATATAAAAAAATGAAAATAATTTCGTTAATATGCATCATATCAAATAGCCGTGTGAAGCATTCGAAATCTGATTTTTCTATGAATTTAAAAAAAAAAGATTACCCTCCGATTATTAGGAGTCGAGATAACAAATTTTTTTCAAAAAATCATTGTGGCTCTTTTTAAGATTAAGAGTTCCATCTAGCACCAATTTGTCAAGGAAGAATTGAATTTTTGCTGTTGAAAAACTCTCGAATTTTTTGCTGCCGAAAAAGTTTATTTAAAACCATTGGAAAGTCGAAAAACGCGAGCGAGGCAATGTGTCAGACGAAATGAGAGAAGCAGGGTTAATAAAAAAATGTGTTTAAAAAAAAATAAAACATTCAGTTTTTATTGTTTAAAACATGTTTTTAATATTTTATAATCAAGTAAATCAAGTTAAAATGTAACTGGAGTATCACCTTCTCCTCTACTAAATAGTATTAAAAACACATTAAAAAAAAATAACGTTTTAAACATTTATTTAAAAAAAAAGTTTTAAACAAAATAATTCTAGAGGGAAGTCGGCGCGCAGTCGAGTGAAGAAGATTAGTTCGCTCGGCGATTCGCGCATATTTGATTTCGTATGTTAAAATTTGCTAAATTTATATTTTCTTAACAATAAATTGACGGAAACTTGATTTTTTTTAAATCTGGAGTAGCTCGACAAGATATAAACAAATAACTTAATCAAATGTTTCGCAAAGTAATTGTAATCATTAAAATTTTAGTTTTTTGTTTCTTGAATTTTTATTTTTTCGATTTATTATTAAAAAATTACGTTAAAGTATGGAGTGCATGTTTGATTAATAAATTTAAGTCATATTAGTTATATTTCTTTATTTAACATGTCGTAAAAAGTGTTTGGACAATTAAATGTACTGAATTATCAGTACAAACACATTTTTATGAATTTAATTGCAGGTGCAAATATGACATATGTAAACAAATAATAAATAATTTGTCAAATGTTAGTGTAGCTGTTGAATATAGTTGCAAAATATTTTTCATTAATTTACTTTTATATTTGCAAAAGTTAATGTTATATCTTTAATAGTTACGCTAACATTTAGCAAATTACTTATTAATTATTTGTATACATATGTCATATTTGCATCTATAATTAAATTCACAAAAACAATTTTGTACTGATAATTCCTACCTTTAATTGTCCAATTGGACACTTTTTACAGCATATTAAATAAAAAAACATAGCTAATATGACTTAAATTTGTTAATCAAACGTACGTTCCATACTCAAACGTGATTTTTTAATAATAAACCGAAAAAATAAAAATTCAAGAATGAAAAAATTTTCTAAATTAAAAATTTCATGGTTACAATTCGAGATTTTTTTAACAGCAAATTCAATTCTTCCTTGACAAATTAGAGACGGAACTCTTAATCTTAAAAACTAGAGCCACAGTGATTTTTTGAAAAAAATTGTTATCTCGACTTCTAATAATCGGAGGGTAATCTTTTCTTTTTAAATTCGTAGAAAAATATCAGATTTCGAATGCTTCACACAGCTATTTAATATGATGCATATTAACGAAATTATTTTCATTTTTTTATATGGAAATAGATACTCACTTTTTAAAATCGTTTTATAATAGTTTAACTGCAAAAAAATCGTTTTATTAAGCGTACGTGATAGTGCGACTCTTGAAGAAGCAAAGTTCCTGTAAATTGCTGTGCAACTACTCAAAGATGAAGAAATTAAATTTTCCGCGGACAGATTTTTAGTGAACAAAATGACTTTTTGCAAAAATTAATGAACATTTTCAGACTTGTTCAGGGCTAGATTTGTTTGTCATTACGTATTTATAATATTAAATACATTTTACGAGAATTATTTACGAGCGAGTGAAAAAAGTCTCTTTCGGTGTTTTTTTATTTATTTTTTCTACTCAACTAATAGATCGATTTTAATATTCCATGTCTTATTTTGTAGGTATTTCGAATACTTACATTTTTTATATCGAATTTTTTTCCATACAATCAATATCTTTCATTTTATAAGCGAAAAACATGCTTTTTGCACCTATTCGATTTTTTTTCGCATACTTTCTTCACAAGTCTCGAGTCTCGAACATAGCATTTCTTTTCTAATGGTCTTTCGAGATTTTCTTTTTTGAAAAGAAATGCTAGTTTATAATTTTTTTCCAATAAAATTCTACTTCTATTGAACTATTCTTGCTAAGTTTATGAAGGAGAAGTATCTATATAACAATGAAAAATCCTAAACAATTAAATATCTCTCTACAATAAACTGTTGCATTTTAACATGATTTATACTATTCTTAATTTAAGGGATTAAGGGGAGGAGTACACTATTACTACAATTTATTAAAACTTATATGTTATTTAGGATTCCGCCCCATCCCTTATTGATGCCTAGGCCCGCCGAGCGGCCGAGATTACCAAGAAAGCATTTTCGGTCGCTTGAAATAAGCTATTAGTGGGAGAAGGAACTGTCTCGTTTACTCTCGGCGCGCTACAGGCGACCACACGGATATGGATTTGTGCTTGTTTGTACAACGCCGCACCACGATAAATGGCCGAACTTATAGGCGTAAAAAAATGAAGTTTTGAAAAGTGACGTTTTGACGACGAAATTTATGTTGCGTGCCATTTCGTTATTATTTGCCTAATTGTGAAAATGTGACTTGTCTCGTACTTAAGTCATAATTACTCAAAGTCGTAATTATCGATGAAAACTAAAGTTATCTTGGAATTTTATATCTAAAAGTATATTTTACTCGTTTCAATATCTGTCGGACCGTGTGTTTCTGCCCGAATATAGGCTCACTTTACGTGCCTTTTACGATCATTTACTGACTGTCAAGGGAGGAAAGGATAATTTTTATCGATTTTTACAAGTGTTTTAAAGTGATTTCTCGTCATTTCGTTTCATCCAAATTGTCTTTATTTAAAAATGACACGCAACATAAGTTAACATGTTCCTCGCTTCTGACGTCATGATTCCAACATGACCACGACTAGTCAGAAGCCTTAAAGATTATTATGTATCGATCGAGTCTTTTAGATCAGATAGAGGTATAGTTAGCTGATTTTCGAATACATATAATATGTACTATAAAATCTAAATCAATATGAGATTAATAGATAATAAAAATATCACAATATTTTCAATAAATTGATACTGATTAAAAGAAAATATTAATGTAATATTGCAGTAAATTTTTGTACTTACTTAACTTATCAGCAATACAATATTCTAACGCTACCATATCATCTATATCACCATATCGTGATGATGAGCTCACTGAGATCACCGGGGAAAAGGGAGGATCAATTCATTACTATACCAATATTATATACTATATCAATAATATTTTCGCAAATATTATCTTATAAATGTTATTTTGACGTCAAAATGCTGATAAATGACATTACAGCTAGCTATAATGAAAATTGAAACCGCTCTGAAAATTTTGAAACCGCTTGTTGCAGTCATGTACTTATACATATACTTATACAAGTACGTACGCTACTTATACATATAGGTCTAACAGTGCTGCTAGTCCATGCGCGTCCATGTCTCTCCGACATGGTGCATGACCACACCAACGATTGGTAACGATGCATTTAGCGGTAAACTACAAATGCGAGATGGGAAAAACCCATCGACCTCGAGCAGAGCCAAAGGCATCGTCGATGCGCGCATATCTTCCATACTTCCGTAATTTCAAATATCAAGTGTACTTCGCAAAAAGCGACATTTCTTACAACTGTCATTGTTACTTCGTTTACATTGTCGGGAGGAATCCGACAATGAAATGACGCAGTTTTTCTAGTATCTAAACACTAAGAAGCCTGCGTACTTTCCCTCTTTCTTTCGCGCGATAGATTTTTTTTGCTTCTTGAAATGCTTAATAATCATTATTCGAAATAACAATCGATTGATTCCGTCTTCAGATTTTTATGTCGGATTTTACAATGTCGCGCACTTATGCCTTCAAAAATCCCGTTACATTTACGTTATTATCAATATCTTTCGAGAGATCATATGAATCATAGATCTTTTGTATCTACATTAGAATCTTTAGAGAAAAAGAAACGTACCTCTTTCTTCTTTTTGAAGTCATTCGTTCGAGGAACTTCCGTATTTTAAACTCAACAAAATGACAAATGACAATGACACTTGCACGATAACATTTTTATTCTATGTATGCAATGATCACAGACAAATCAGAAAACAATGTAAAAGAGAAATCTCTTTGATTCCTCTTGCTACTCTTAACAAATTACAAGCAGATTTGCCGACACATCTAAAGCTTGTTTCATTATCATAATGAGTTAATATTTAGATTAAATAAAGCAATGTTTTATTATTTAAATATTTTAAATTCTAATAGTGCTAATTTTAATTTTCATGCATTAAATGTTTTTATTTGGATGTTTTGTTATCATTTACTTCATAATTATGTTACAAAATCACATCAAATTTCATTTGATGTAATATATTCATCAAAGCACATGACTTGCTTATTAGATCAATTATTTAATTATCTAACTCTTTTTCTTTCTAAACTTTCCCATCGAATTCATAAAAAAAGGTTTCGCTTAAAAAGAAAGAAGGATAAAGTGGAAAATAAATCACATCTGTTTTTCTCTGTAGAGAAACCGATATGTGTCGATATGTATTTGTTAGAGAAAAAGACAAAGGAAGCGCTAGATTTGTGTGTGTGTGTGTGTGTGACATGTTTTTTTATTAAAAATAATTATAGCTTTTATTATACGAATATGATATCGTCAAATCGTTGTTATTATTAATATATCGCGACAGTGACATACTTATGACTAACAGAAAATATCTATAATGTACACGAAGAGATGGAGAAAAGTTACTGTATATTGATGGAAGCAATTGTATGCTACTACAATGAACACTGATCCGGTTAATGTTCATCATTGATAAACATCGCATCATTCTGGATCTTTCTTCTCGATAAATCTGATATATAAATACATTGCATGCGGCTACACGAGCCATATGTATAAGAATGTGAATTTGACTATTAAACAAAAAATGTAAATTTAATTATTTGTCTTCACTTTAATACGTATCTTACTCCACGCATCGATTTCGCCTTAATCTATGACTTAAGACCTATAATAAGACCCTTCTTCACGAGTATTCGTTAAACGCGGATTAAACATACTCTTCTATTTACATCATAAAGTATAAGCACAAGTATTCCACACTTGCATCATCACACGTTCCGCACCTACTTTCACTCATAGACGCTCTGACAAACATTACAAGAACACTC
>JAANIC010006349.1:23612-45287 GCA_017607545.1 Acromyrmex charruanus
CACACACACACACACACACACACACACACACACACACACACACACACTATATATACACACATTTGTCCTTTGTATCATACTTGTACAGCCTTTTTTGGAACACTCTTCTCGAAATGCTGCATGCCTATCCGCTGCGAAAGATTACTAGAGGAAAAAACGAACGACCGACTAAGACAACCCGCGTCTACGCGTCGCCTTGTTCGTAATTAAATGCTTCGTTAATATAAGTTCCTTTCTGAGATCTTCGATTTCTACGCGTCTCTATTAATCGTTCATCATTCATTCCTCATTTGCTGCCGATATCGATTCGAAAAAGGTATAAACAGTCTAGAATTGTATTACAATAGTAATACTTGTCGACTTAAAAGATGCATCTCTGATCGCACATTAGATATAATACACATTGAAGCTAATTTTGAGAAATTCTATTTCTTATCTACTTAACTGCTAATCTTTTCATTTTTTTTTACTGTAGATCTTAATCCAACCGGCAGATTAAGATGACAGGAGCTTCAAAGCTAGACACTGACGTTTATTCGTGCATTATATATCGAATGTGTCAAAATTTATAAATAAATTTTATTTTTTAATAAATTGTAATACTTTTATTTTAATTACTTGCCTTAATGCATTTAATATTAACACATCGTTCAACGTATCAAATTTAAACCACGTGTTAACTTCCACGCGAAATATGATTTTTATTTAATTTAATAAACCTAATTGTTCTTTTTAGGTAATAATTATTCATTTAAATTTTAATCAAAATAATTTCCTAATGCGCAATTAAAGCTCAAAATATACTTATCAATTCTATACATACATATAGAAAATGAGACATAATTTTAATCTTTTTCTCGTCTGGCAAATTTTACTCACATCACCGATTGTATCAATTCGACAGATTAAAAGATGTTATTGATTCGTTAATGTGATTCGAGATACATTTTCCGTGCATATGCACGCGATATCTTTCTTTTTGTTTGTAATTATCTAGCGCCCAAATTAATCGATAAATTAAATATCGATGGATACTTTAGACTGTCACTCCGATTGCATTTTGCGTCTTAACGATGGCGGGCAAGTAATCCGCCATCCACGATGTCGTTTCTTCGTCTTCGCTGTTTTCGGAATCTGATTCTTCCGGTAATGGTTCCCGCATTGCGCCATATCGCATTAGCTCTTTGCGTGCTTTCTTGGTGAACTCAGTGTTGACATTCAAGCTCAATTGATAGGCCGTTCTACCGCCGTATGTTCGATCATTCAGACATGACGCTCGTTGGCATTCCAGTAACAGAAAATCGAACAACGACCAATACTGATGTTCCACTGCGAGATGAAGTGCCGTGTATCCCGCCAGACCCTCCTTCGCCTTGAGATCAGCCCCTAAACGCAACAAAAGTCGTACCAGATCCACGTATCCATTGGTGGCAGCCACGTGCAGGCACATCTCACCTGAAATACAAAAGAATCAAATGAATCATACAATAATAAACAACAGCAAGAACGACATACTTTTTTATTAGAATTTTGAAGAATACGAATTATCTTAAATTGTAAATCAATTGACTGATCATTCTGAGACTGATCATCTCACATAATAGCAGCCACAGATATTCTATGTCTATCTATTCCTCTATTTTATGTCAATAGAGTCACGTTGAATTCTTAACATACGTAATTGATTTATTATATATTTATCTCTCTTTGAATTCTCTATGATGTCAGAGACGGAGGAATGCACACGTCAAAATGAGTGATGCGATCGAATCATATGTCTCCGACTCGCGAGACATAGATAGAACTAGGAAGACGCGGTGAATCATTGTCGTCGGAGATTTGGCTAGAGTCCCGCAATCCAAACTAGGCTCGCACCGATCAAACTGCTAAAATTAACTGCACCGCATTACCAGTCGCATTGGCGGAATTTAATGTGGCATAACTTATACGTGCATCGCATTTGCGTCGATATTGTACTCTTTCTCTTGATGACAGAAATAAACTTGGGAGATTGCGAACATTCATAAGTATAGTATAGTCGCATAGAAGTCTACTCCTGTAGACTCGCATAGAAGTATAGCTCCTGTTTTTACCGTGTAAGAATCATGTATGTACGGTCGATTGCGCAGTGACATTGAAAGTGTCAACGAGATTCTTAACTTATTATTAGATTCAGGATGTCGTATTTAAAAGTCGTGTCTAAAAAGGTGTTCTACACACTGCTACAAAGTACGCGATATAAAAGACTTAATTAAATTGCTACGTGATTATTCGAAATTTGGAGCACAGGATGCGAGGTCCCTATACCTTATCAGACGCGAAAGGGGATCGATTTTTTAAGGATGAAAGTCCGACAAAACCCACTAACTTCGACGCCGCTGTGGGGTTTCCCGATCAAGCGAGTTCAGCTAAGGCGAAGCGGGACGAGGCGGGGTGAAGAAATCGCGTGGCACGCAAATAGTCTTGTAGGTATTTTTAAATATTGAAAACATCTGACCGTGCCTGCCCTCCGTCACGCGACGCGGCGTGGCGGCGTCGCGACGTGCTGCGCCATGCCGCAATGTGACGAACGCGCGCATACAAGCAGGAGTCACGTCGAATTCCATTGTACACGCGAAAGTATTCCGCTTCCGTTCGTCAGGAAACATACGATCTCTCGCCAATGGAATCACAAACGGTTACATGAGGTCGTTTCTTCTTTTTAGTTACAAGAAACAACCTCCTCCAAGTCCATATCCTCTTTAGCAAATTAAATCGTAATCGAAATTATAAATGGTCTTCATAAACAGTTCCGTCTAATTTCAGTTTCTATCAGTTTTCCTCTAATTTCAGTTCTACAATTTCCATCTAATTCCAATCAAGAAGTGTTCGATCGCGTTTATTGTCCGTTTCTTATTTTTCTAATTATCACTCATTTAATCTTAATCGTTTTCAACTTGTTTTCAAAGAAAATAAGTGGACTTTAAAACACAATTATTTCGAATGAATCAGTGATTTCTCAGTCACAGAATCCGTACTAAGAACTTAATTTATTACTCATCAATCCTTAAGTCTGGATGAATGTCGTATGAGTTATCTAACATTCGCACAGAAGTTAGATTTGCAATTTTGTTATCGGTTTCGATTAATTGATCACAATCCGAAACGATCGCTTACGCCACAATCGGCTCCGCACATGCGTCGTTATCCGCGAATTTGTGGCGGAATACGCCGATGACGCTCATGTGGAATTTCCAAGCTTTGAAAAAATCCGAAACGAATATCTCGCGATGAACAATGTCGCCGACCAGAATGATTTTCTTTTTCTCACTCTTTTTTTCTATCTGCCTCTCTGTGTACGTGTGCGTGCGTGCGTGCGTGCGTGCGTGCGTGCGTGCGTGCGTGCGTGCGTGCGTGCGTGTGTATGTGTAGTATAGAAGTAGGAATTATATAAAATTTTATAATAAAATTTAGCTCAAGGAATGTAATTATGTAGTTTAGTATTAAATTTTGTAGACTTGTGCATTGTATACAGATAAAAGTTACTAATGCTTATCTGTAAGAAATACAACGCAAAATAAATTTTTAAGATAAAAATTTGTGCCTACTCTATATTATACCAATCTTTTTTCCTTCGACCTGTTTTTACATGTTTTTCATCACCGTAGCAGGAATTCTTCATATGGGATATTGTATATGTATGTGAGTACCCATCGCTATCAATTATAAGTGACTGCGTTATTTATTATCAAACATTGAGCAAAAAATACGCTCATTGAAAATAGCCTAGAACAGCATTTAATGAGTCAATAAATTGGTCACGTGTAAGATTTGAAACACAAGATGTATCACACGTGCACGAAGACACCATTAGCTATAGCAGCAACAAATACACGAAGACATTATAAGGATAACGCAGTTGATTATATTAAATATTCCAATTTGAACAAAATCAATGTTTAATAATACTGCGTTATTCATTTGGTAAATATTATGTTTATTATTAGTATGAAATTTACTGGCGAGGGAGGGGGAGGATGTCTCCTTTTTAAAAATATTTTGCAATGAAATATTACAATATATTTTTAATATTCTAAAATGTTTAATCATAATTTTGATAACAAAAAATCCAAAAAAATCAGGGCAAATGATACCTTTTTTTTTTATCGTCACATCCACTCTCAAAAAAAGAGACATAATAATAGGTATGACAGATAGAGCGTTTTTATTATCCCTAAGTATCACCAAAAAAATTTTGAACATATTATCAGTACATTACTAAAAAATGATTATTCGATTGATTTAATTTTTAATATTATTAATGCACTATTAAAATTTCTCATTCATAAAGATACGATACAATAGAAAGAATCAAGTGAAGAAATCAAGAGGGATTGTTTTCTTCTGACTTCTTGGTTTGTATTACCTTATATTCTAAAAATGTCAGACGAATTTAAAAGAATTAGTAAAACTTTTAACACTAAATTAGCTTTTACTAGCTTAAATAAATTAAATAATTTGATCAAGGGACATAAAAACATTCTCCCAAGAGAAAAGAGAAAAAATGTCGTGTATAAAATCTCATGTAAATCCTACGATGTCTCTTATGCTGGACAGACAGGAAGAAAACTTAAAACTAGATTGGCTGAGCATCATAATCATATTAAGCGGAGTAACAACCATCGGTGATCACAGAACATCGGATTGAATTTGAATATGACTTCAATTGGGAGAATGTGGCGATGCTAGATGAAGAGCGTTTTCTTAATAAATGTTTAATATCTAAGTGCCTTCATATACTCATGCAACAAAATAGTTTCAATTTATACTCAGATACAGAAGGTGTACATCAAACTTATATATAATTATTAAAAGACATTAAATAGTTACATTTTGTCGGTTTATACAAATTATTGTTTATGTATTGACTTTGTTCTTTTTTCTTTTTATTTTCCTTGTTAATCTGACATGTCTTTCTTATTATATTAAATGTGTTAGTCATGTTTCATTCGAACTGCGATCAACATGCGTTTTTTAACTTGATACTCTTTAGTGATTATAAATTTTAATTGGTTTTGATCCAATGTCGAGACGAATTTCTTTTATGCCTTGGGGTGAATCACCAGTTTTTTAATGTTAATTTTGTAACTTGTTGACAGAATGGTTTCGAAATATTTATAAGATAATTATTTTAATGTTTCGAATAGATATCAAATCTGTTAATCTGATGGTAATTTGTTTTCTTGGACATAAAGAGATTGATATTTTGAAATTGTATTGCTGAGGATGATTCCAAAGTGAACTGAAACGTATTAGGTGTTGGAATTAATTCGTAGCGTTTTACAAGAGATGGCACAAGCAGTACACTATTTCGTTGTTACCTATAGTTCTGTATACATTGTAAACATCTATCATAGGACGTCATTTGCCGTACATAACCTTTCTTGAAATCATAAATAACAACACTGTATAATTCATTGAATATGTCAAAATTTGTGCCGAATAAAGTGTATTTGCGGGGAATTTTATTACACTACTTTATTCAAAAGAAATCTGCAGCTGAAGCGCATAGAATTCTTGTTCAGACTTATGGTGACAATGCTCTGTCGGATACGACATGCAGAGACTGGTTTCGACGCTTCAAAAATAATGATTTTGAACTTGAGGATAAAGAACGTTCTGGCGCACCGAAAAAATTTGAAGACAAAGAATTAGAGCAATTACTCGATGAAGACCCATCTCAGACGCTATCAGAACTTGGAAAAATATTACAAGTTGATGAGTCAACTGTTTCAAAACGTTTAAAAGGGTTAGGAATGATCCAGAAGCAAGGACATTGGGTGCCGTATGAATTGAAGCCGAGAGACGTCGAACGACGTTTTGGCACGTGTGAACTACTGCTTCAACGGCAGAAAAGAAAAGGTTTTTTGCACCGTATCGTGACTGGCGATGAAAAGTGGATACACTACGATAATCCAAAGCGTAGAAAATCGTGGGGTAAGCCCGGCCATGCATCCACATCGTCCGCAAAACCAAATATCCATGGCTCGAAGCTTCTTCTCTGTATTTGGTGGGATCAGCAGGGTGTAATTTATTATGAACTGCTTAAACCGAACGAGACTATCACGGAGGATCGCTATCGACTTCAATTGATGCGTTTGAGTCGAGCCTTAAAAGAAAAACGGCCGCTATACGCGCAAAGACATGACAAAGTGATTTTGTTACATGACAACGCTCGGCCTCATGTTGCAAAACCAGTAAAAACCTACCTGGAAACGCTTAAATGGGAAGTGCTACCGCACTCGCCGTATTCTCCTGATATTGCACCTAGCGACTACCACTTGTTTCGATCATTAGCTCATAGCTTGTGCGAGCAGAAGTTCACATCTTACGAAGATTGTACAAAATGGTTCGATTCCTGGATTTCATCTAAAGACGAACAGTTCTTCCGACGTGGTATTCATTCACTGCCCGAAAGATGGTCAAAAGTAGTAGAAAGTGATGGGAAGTACTTTCATTAATGTATTTTTTAATGCTCATGTGAAATAAATAACATTCTTTCATTAAAAAAACGCTACGGAATTAATTCCAACACCTAATATTATTTTCTATTTTTTGGAATAAAGATTTAAGATTGCGTATTAACTACCACGCTGACTCTCATTCGCCGATTTTTTAGATTTTTTGTTGTTGAATTTGGGAGAGTCCATAAGGAGATTACATTATTATTATACTATTCACAATTTTGATGTTTCAAAAATATTTTTTAATTTAAGAAACTTTTATAGGTTTTTGCGGCTTACTGCTCTATTATAATATCGCGGTATGAAGCGTTATGTTAAAGTCACTAATTGCAAGACTACATAAATTATTACTGTGTCTGCCGATAAGTGTGGCTTCTATTGAACGAAGTTTTTCAGCTCTTTGACATTTGAAAGTTTGGAACATAAAGACATAGAAATTGTTGAAAAAAAAACAGTGTTGAATAGGTTTACCAAAAATAGAAAATGTAAATTAAATATTTTATTATAAAATGTTATGCCTATACAATGTATATTATTTTTTTGTTGACATAATTTTAAATAAAATGTTTTATAAATTTAATATTAGTACTTTTTAAATGTAATGTTAATGATCATTCAAATAGTCTATCTTTTCGAATTTGATTTAAAAAAAAATGGCGCTTGCAGTGCGCAAATTTAATAAATAATAAGGACGGAAAGATGTAATGAGAATGACGTAAAATAATTAAATTTTCCTTCTTTCTTTGTTAATTCGTTACAATTGGCGCATGATATTTCAGAAATCCGGCAATCCAAAAATCAACCCAAAAATACATGTATAAATCCGCCAGTGCCCCCTCCCCTTGACAAATGTCTGAATCCATCCTTGATGAAATTAAATATTGAAGAACATTACTTTTTATATGCGTATGATTTGAATTTCCAATTGTTGTTGTAAATAATTTTCACACTTTTATTAAAATAAACTTTATTTGAAAATGAAGTAAAGGCTAATATTTTTTATCTTCAGTATTACAGGAATTCGTTTTTGTTTTTTAACTGTTTACGATTTAAAAAATTATTTGCGTTTACACATATACACATGCAAATAATATATATATAATAATATGTTTGCATATATTGTAAACAGACAAACAATTCTATAAAATCTATCATTGTAATATTTATGCGATCGCAGAACATTTGATATATAATGATTCTGAGAAATTTGTTAAATTCAAATTGCCTCAATAGAATTATATAATCTTTTTTTTTCAGAAGAAATATATTCTTGATACGTTTTTAAGATGATGAAACTTTCAAACGTGAGCGTAAAGAACATATGACTCTCTCTCGATGAAATCACAGGAAATCCGCGCAATTCCACGTGTCCATAGATCGTAATGTCATCGCTCACTACGCAAAGTCTTATATATGATTTATTCTGCACGGTAAAAGCAGGGATTTTCCACTGCTACTTCGGCGTTCTTTGTGCCATGGGCATGGATCATCTTTTCTCGCATTAATGTTACGGCGATTAATGATAATTATGTTGCAAGCTTTCAAATAACTATCGCAAGAATAATCGCGATAAGTAACTTATGTTTGAGATCAACAATTCTTCATTGCATTTGCTTGGCATTTTTTAACTACAAATGTCTTTCGCTTTAATACTTTTCCAATTTTATCTAATAATCGTGTTCATAGTTTCAATTATATTTATTTCTCATCGCACGATCGTTTCTTCCCAAAACAAGTGAGAAACTAATGAGAAACTAAAGTTAATTGAATGCTTACCGCGATAATTACGTTGCTCCAAATTCTGAGGTAAGGCGGGTATTATTTGTCCAGGTATCAATTTGTTCCTTTCGATCGAGGATAATGGATCCGTGAGAGCCTTAACGCAAGCAAGATCTCCGTTTTTGCATGCCAGATGAAGAGCTGTGTTTCCATGAAAATTCCTTAGGGATAGATCTGCGCCTGCCAAAATCAATCGCCTGATGATCAACGGCTGGTGTGTTAATACAGCCAGATGCAAGGGTGATTGCCAATCGTAGTTCATAGTATCCAATAGACACGGATCAGGGGCCATCCTTATTAAACAAAACGCAGCCTCCATGAAGCCCTGCACGATCGCGATGTGCAGTTGCCTGTATAGATAGAAAATACGTTAGAAGAGGAGGCAAATTTGATTTTACTTGGCACTTATAACTAGAATTATTTATTAATTTTTAATATTGGAGTTTAGTATTTATTCGTTAATTTAATTCTTGAAAATATTTTTCTCGATTTTTTTGCCGCAAGTATCGCATTTCCTTTTTTTTATATAAAACGTGCGCCACTGTGCAATTTATCTTATTATTGTTGCTCATTCCCGAAAAGCGATTCTTATTAAAGAATGAAACTCGTTTCATTAAAATGGTCAATGAGCCCGAGTCAGTCACACGTACAGCGCATGTCAAACGTATGTATACTTAGGTCATTCCACTTACGCTAACATTAATAATACGTGCTCAAATTGACGTATGCTATATATTCGTAAAAAAGAAAGCGAAAATAAGAGCTAGTCGCGATAGTAAAGCGAAAGATGGTTTTCTCATCTCGATTTTGTAACGAGAAACCGATCAAAAATAAATCGATTCGATGTTGATCGATCAATCATTTCTGGCTGGGACCGGACGGTTGGTATATGAATTACAAATTTTGAATTTATATGCCATAACTCGCATATAATAGTAGATATTACGCTCAAAAAGCGTAGATATTGTTATAGTAATCGTAGGACTACTATAACAATACCTACGTTTTTTGAGAGTTATTTTAATTAAGTACTTCCCGCGCAGTATATTGTCGCCACCGTTGGATCGTACATTAGCATAGCATGCAGCATCATATTTGATCCTGGACCCATTGACCGCGATCGCAAACTCGATCTAGCCGCAATAAGCCATTAGCAAAACAGACTAATAGATCCCTTGATTTGACGAAATCGGTAATAAGTATAAGACGAAGAGACAGAGAGTCTAAGCTAAGCTACAATTATCAGAATGTTTAATTAAACAAAAAAAAGTGATATTTTATGTTATTTGTTTTGATTATCCAAATATATATAGTATTAATATACTTCCAAGTATTTGATTGACCAATCAGAAGAAAAAATTTTAATTGTCAAGTCAAAGAATATTTAAAAGCATTGTTTTGTAGCGTCAAGTGGACCGTAATTTCAACTCTCAAATACGGAAGATACGGCTAACTGATTTCGTCAAAGAAAAACAATACCGATCGAACGAACATTTAATGAAACAAAAAGAAGAGATTGTAATTTATTTATATTATCCATATGTATCCAAGTATATATAAATGTATAATGCAATATTTACTGTCAGGCCTGAAAATTTATAGTGCACGTAATGCACAAGTACTATAAATTTTCAGCATTGACAGTGAATTGGAATGCAATGCAACCATAACATCTATAGTGAGCTATTAATTAGTATAGTAATGCTATTAAGTATATTAGTTTAATTTAATTTTAATTTTGAAAAAATCAGGCAATATATCCAGAAGAGACAGAGAATACCTTTGACCTAAGAGGCATGATTTTATGTTATTTCACATTGAAGAAAACCAATCTTGGGAATTAATTCTGTATCTTGAAATGAGGTAAAAATTACAAAAGTGAGCAAATTTACTAGGTGGTGACCACCTAGTGAAATTATCAGTAAATTCATTCACTTTTATAATTTTCACCTCGTTTCAAGATACAGAATCGATCCCTTGGTCGATAGGTCACTCATTCCAAAAAGTTAATAAACGAAAGAGATGAAATAATTGCCACTCACGTGTCACCGTCATCATCTTGCGTGTAATACAGCTGCCAGGGTTCCTCGTTACTTGTATGTTCTTTATCGCTGGCCTGCTGGTGATGCTCGAACTTGGTGTCGTCCTTATTATCCTGCGTTACAGGCAATAATTTGGGAGTCGTCAACTCAGCCTGGATCAGTTTGCCCTTGGCGGCGAGCGGGTTTAGGTTGACCTGCTTCAGGCTGAGCTGGTTCAGGGTTTCGGTGAGGTCGAGGTCTACGCCACTATCGATCGCCTTCATTGATTCCTCAATGGCGATCGCCGCCGTCGTTATCGATGATGATGATACCGCTGTCGTCGCCGTGACCTGTTTCTCCTGTCTCCCTCCCTCCCCCTCCTCCCACTCTTCCTGCGAGTGCAGCAACCCCGAATCGCCGCTAATCTCGCCGCTGAACTGCAGGTTGCCGCCCGACAGGAATCCGGAATCGATGTTGCCCGCTTCGTCTTCGTACTTATAACCGCCGACGACGTTGTCGTCGTCGTCGTCGTCGTCGTCGTTGTCGTCGTCGTCGTCGTTATTGTACTTTCGCCGCCCGTGCTCCTTATCGTCCTCTGTAACACGTTCTTCCATCTGGGTGCTTTTGGGATGCCACATTTTTTTCTTTCAAGTCGTACCTTCAAGATCCAGAGAGTCGTCTCCTAGCTTTCACTCGGTCTCTTTTGCGAAAGAATAGCACTACTCTCCTCTTTCTTATCTTCCTTTTCTCTTACCAAAACTTTTATTAAATATCTACCTCGAATCGATGATTTCCAATCAGTGAAACGAAGGGAAGAAAAAAGCAATATCCGTACACGACGAAGTCGCGAGTGACACTAACGGGATTCTAACGAATGGGCGAATTCTAAAAACCAGACCGTTTATACTAGCTCGACCGAACCTATATGGCTATGTGTTCTCGCTTCGTCGACGCGCTCGATTCGATCGCGCAGGAAGAGTTTTGGAGAATTCCCACGCACGATAGTTCTCGTTCGCAAAGTGCGATGTTTCGTTATGCGATCTTCACTTTCGCGTGTAATCTTTGCTACTGCACTATAGTATGCGTCAAGGTGCGTCAAGCAACAAGCATCTTCGATAACGCACTTGTTCAATTTCCATATACTATCGGTCGAGTCCCCAGAGACCTCGACCGCGACGATGTCCAGTTCGTCCGTTCGTCCGTCCGTTCGTTCGTTCGTTCGTTCGTTCGTTCGTCACGTCGACATATATATCGACGCGCTCCTCTTCCTCCTCTTTCTTTCCACGGAACAGCTGTGCTCTGCTGTGCCGCACTTTGATCCGCTCCCCTCTCCCACCTCACGTCACTTTCTTGAATGGCGCTCGCTCGCGTACTCTCGACTCTCGCACATCTGACTTTCTACAAATTCTACCTTGTTCTATTTCATTCCCAGCGCCTTTCACCGAGCCACAAAACCGCCGTTCTCGACTTCAGGGGAAACAGATGGAAAATGTTCACCTTTATCGTACGATACGTGATTTGTGCGACACGATGAGTTTCATGGCCGAGCGATCGCAAATGAACGAATCCTACCGTCTCGTAATCTCAGAACGAACTGATGAGTGAATAGTAGAAAGAGAGATTTGCGTTGTTGCCAAACCGTGTTTTTGGCGCATGCGCGACATCATCAAAGAGAGCATGCGAAGGGACGTACATGGAGCTTTTTTCTTTATAACCGAATCGATCGAATCCTAAATTGTTTCTCTTTTAAGACTTGTATCCACGACGTTAGAAATTGAAATCTTGGAAAAAGAATGAACAAATCACATTTGAACAATTTGATTACATGACCAATGCGATTGGTCAATTCTTTCTCTGTCCAAGATCGATTTCCAACATTTTGAATATATATTTTACTCTTCGATGTCCAATATATGCATATTTCAATTTAAATGCAGAAAATGTAATACCCAGTGCAATTATCATAGATTGTCGTTGTATTGATTCTTTTTTTTTATAAAGACTAATAATAAAATTAACTGATTCTTTATCAAATATTGTATATGATAGTTTATGATTGTTACACTGGGTACCTTCTGCATTTAAAATGAAATATGCATATAATTGGACATCGAAGAGTAAGATCTTGTATCCACAATGCTAGAAATTGATTCGAGGAAGAGAGGCCCAGACGGTATCTGTAATTGCTTGAACTAGACACTTGACTGAGATCGCATTCGGATGCGCATGCGCAAGAAAGATGGCCGTTAAACGTGAATGCTAGCGCGGAGCGGTAATTTCTGAGCCAATGGAGTAGGGGCGAAATGGGAAAACCCATCGGGCAGGGCAGAGCAGCTGCGTGGCTGATGTGTCTGTATATGCAGTGTAACCGATACGATACGGATTCTCATTCTATAGATAAGGCGGCAAAGAAAACGACTTGCGTAATGATATTTCGCGAAATTTAACGTACGGAGCATCGAGCGTTTCTACAAAAATTTCCGATATTTAATTCATTATCGTAATAATATTGACGATAATATTGTAATGCTGACGATAACACTATTTTTGAAATACCTACGTCTTTTTAGAAAAAGAAATGCGCAACCTCTCTCTCTGATTAACTCTTTCATTGTTATTTAGAACGCGCTCTTATTGTAATTGCAGTTGATAAGATAGAGTCGAATAGTGTCGAAGACTCAGGTATTTAAGTTCGGATCTACAATAAGTGTTTTAAGCTTTAAACCATAAGAAATTGACCAACTACAGTTGAATGCGAGGAGAATAAGTGATTGTGACTTATTCATTCCTTATGACTTAAGAGTTAAAAATCTATTGTAGATCCGGAATAAAGGGAATATCCACTGAGTGTTTACATCCTTTGCGGTTGCGTGAAATTCTTCTGTATCTTTTATGACATTAGGTTTTTACCGCAGATAAAATGGACTGCGAAGAAAATGACATGAGGGAACATTCCGCTTATACAATTCGCGTGAAACGCGAATGAAATAGCACGTTGCATGTGTTGAGCTTTAACATTGAATTAATCATATCTTAAGGGTAGTATTTATAGTGATCTGATCTTATATTCAAACTGCGATTATAGGCGCGTTTTTTTTTTAAGTAAAAGAGAGTTAATCAGAGACCGGTACTCACACATAGTCGACTTCTATTATTCTATCTATACTTTATTTATATGACTTAAGATAGACTAATTGAAATAAGAATAACGGATTATGAACTATGAGTATCGGCTAGTTTAACGATTTTTTTTAAATTTCTTAGATAACTTTATAGGAAAGCTAATTGTTTTTACTTCACCACGATTTTAATAATAAGTTGAGAACATTCGTTGAAATCCGCTATAATAATCAATTACAATTAATTAATTTGCAAAAACGAATAAAAAGTAGATAAAAAGATCTATTTTTTAATTTTCTTTTCTAAAATCTTCCTAGAAGATTTATCTTTAATTACAAGCTTAAGCGAAAGGATAGTGACGGACTGTCAAAGAATGGAGCGAAATGAGGGATTATAGTATATATATATACTTATATGTATATTAATTATAATACTCCTGTGATTTTTTGAGAAGCTTGAAAACAGTCGAGAGTTTCATCTTTGCGCGCTTAATGTGCGTGAACTCTTACTCTTATGTAATAATATTTTTCGTCACACGCGCACATATCTCATGTTCCATTATCACCAATACTTGTTTCTTTCGTAGTAATTCATGCGTAAGTGCTGTCGTGTAGTGCGTCTCTTGCTATTACTCGGAGAGCACATTAGATTAATCAGAGATAATTATTTTGAACGAATACGCATATATGGAGCATCGATCAATTCTGTAGAAGCTCCGTAGAAATCCTAAAATCCCGCGTGTTACGTCACTACCTATCAGAGATTGAATATTATGAATTGAAAATTAAAATTCGACCAATCAGAAAACTAAAACGAAACAGATTAAAATTATAAACTTACCTAATTGAATTCTAATCTTCAATTCACATTCTCCAATCTCCGATAATACAATATCCGATAACTAGACCTTTTAAAAAATATACTCATAAATAAAATCCACCCGCCATCTTCTTCCACTTACAGATTTAAGAAATCATTTTTTGTCGACGTGATCTTATGTCGATCAAATTGTAACGCTTTAAGTTGAAATCCGTGTACAGGCGTTATCTCACAAATTAGATTGTAAGCTATCAAGTACAAAGTACCGTAATTTTGTATCTATCAAGCTTTGATTTTCGTTCCTATAAGAATCGATGAATGTAATAAGTGAGAGATTCTTTTTCACATGATAAATTTTTCGTCTCTTATTTTTTGTTATTCTTTTATTGCAAAAATGAATCATATATTTAAGGTGATTGTATCGCATGGGAGCGGTTGTGNGGGGGGGGGGGGAGGGGAAAGGAAAGACAATCGCCTGAAATACCTGAAGCGCATAAAGGCATTCGGCAGTGAAAAAAATATTAAATCAAAAATTGCTGTAAATCACAATTTTTTAACAATAATTTTTATTTCGCAATAATAATTTTTATTTCCCCGAGCTGTGAGCCGATATTTGAGAATGAATTGATAAGCGAAGTGAATATTATAATGAAATAACAAAGCAACTTTCTAAGGTTTTATACTAATATTTGCCAGGTTATTCCCCCCCCCCTCCATTTTATTCGGTTTAGGAGATCCGTATTATATTTCTCTTTTGTAGTCTTTTGGTCTTTAGAATTTGTAAATATCATTTTTGCGCTATAATTGAAAATGTACTGTCGCTTCTTGTCTGGCACAGGGATCTCCTTGTCTGGCACATATTAAAAGTACTAAATAAAATTTAAATAAAGTTATTAGAAATGGCTTGATAACATAAAACATAAATAAGAAGGAGTATACAATAACATACGCAAGTTGTTTTTCGTACAAGTCATATATTTAAAATTAATTACATGTAAACATTTCGGTCCATTTCCAACGAGTCGTGACCATCATCAGTACAATCAAAAGAATGCAAATGTTAAATACTAATTGTGTTTTAACATACAAGTTATCAAGAATAAATTCTTAATTTCATTGTAAAAGAGATCACGAAGACAGGATTAATTTTTGAATTTTTGTACTGCGACATCCTAATGTACTAATTTAATATTTAACATTTGCATTCTGATGATGGTCATAATTAGACCGAAATGTTTACATGTAATTAATTTTAAATATATAACTTGTGCGAAAAACAACTTACGTATGTGGCTGTATACTTCTTCTTATTCATGTTAAAAGTATTAACTTTAAATGTAATTATCTTTTGAATCTGGTTACCCCTCCTCTGCTCAAAATGTAGATATATGTATAGAGAATATTATTATTTTCAAATAATAAAAGCTTCAAACAAATTTTAAGAAAAGTCATTTTGCGATACAACCATCTTAAAAAAATGTTTTTAAGTCCGAAATTTTCGAAAAAAAATTGCTCCAAAAACAATGATGACCAAGGGGAATTTAAAAATACTTAGATAAAAGAAATTTGGGAAACAAATTGCTCAAACAAATAATAACATCGAAAGAATTACATGATAATAATATATAATAATGAATGTTACCATTATAAATTATAATTGAGAGGATGCGCGGAATAAAGACCTAATTACAAAATCTTGATTCTAATAAAAATTTAAATAACTTGCTACTTTTTTATTATACACAATGGATGTAGCATTAAATGAATTTATACAATGTCTTTAAGAAGTTATATATTACAATACTTTCTTCTCTCAATTAATACGTAAAAAACTAATCTCCGAAAAAAAAGTCTAAGTAAAATTGTGCCTTTATTCTGCCCACACACACATACACGCACACGCACACACACACACACACACACACACACACACACACACACACACACACACACATACACACATACCCTCAATTGTAAACTAACAATATAATTATTAATTGAGAAATGGGCGGAATAAACATGAATAAAGGCATAATTCTATGTTTCCTTTTTCCGGAGATTTAGCTTTTTTTTTTATATAATATTGATCGTAATAAAAAAGTATTGTAATATGTAATTTCTTAAAGACATTGCATAAATTCCCAGAAAAAGCGTGTCTTAGCAAAATCGCGCAAATCTGTTATTGTTTATGATGCTGACAACTTGTCATAGATTTGTCTTTAACTATTTCGAACATACCGACATTGTATTTAATATCATGCAAACAACAATATATAACAGTATGTATAGGTATTATCAGCAATTTAACAGCGAGATAGCTGCGTCAATATTATTTTGCGTTGTCGGCAACATTATTCTCTGCATATTATTATGGCAATACGAATTTATAATACGCAGTACGAATTTTGATGATGACGATTTTAAAGTTGTCGGCAAATTGCTAACAATTTGCTACTTAATGTTATCATATCGTAAAGGCATCAAGTTGTCAACAACTGAGAACTCAGTTGCTGCACTTCTGATAGCAATCTATACTTAGCAATGCATACTTAGCAAGCAACATGTCAGCAACAAGACAGACACATTGCTATCTGGGCTCATTTCATACTGTGTCCATTGTGTAATAAAAAAATAATAAGTTTGAAGTTATTTTAATTTTTATTAAAATCAAAATTTTATAATTAAGCCTTTATTCTGCCCATCCTCTCAATTATTACTAATTATAAGTTTACAACAATTATTAAAGTTGTGATAAATAAAAAGTAAAGCAATATTCTTAAAAAAAAACACATGTATTGAAATTTGATTTTTTAAAAAAGTTTGAGCAAAATTTATCTTAACAAAGATGTTGATGAAATATTTTGCAATTTTTTATAATAATATTTCAATAAAACATTCAATATTTGAATTAAGAATTATTTAAATTATTAAATATTATTTCTAATTATTGTAAACACTATTATATATATAATTATTAATTATTGCTAATTAGTTTATAATTGTAATAATTGATTATAATCTCGTAATGATAATAAAAAGAGAAATTAAATTAAATTAACTTAACGCGTTTTGCGCACGCGTGTATGTACCTTTATCTCGCAGATTTTCTAAAGATTTCTCTCATGGGTGAGCAGACTCGCACTACGCGTGATTTATCACATGCCAATCGATATGACTTTCATGTCTGCCACATGGTGGACTACTTTCTTCGCGGTTCCTCTGGGGAGAGCATCACGATGCGACGCGACGAAGTCACCGGAAATTCCAGCGGCATTTCCTATCCGAAAGAGCCTTTGCGACTCGGGCGATACATAACAGTAAACGTTCTACGATCATTCTGCACGTACCAGGAAATCGATTCGTCGTCGCCACCGCCACTACCATCAAATGTATGACCTCAATGCGTACAAAAGAACTCTCCTATCACAAAGGTTTCACATGGGTTTTCCCGTTATTATAGAGGCCACGCGTTAGAATTTAAGAAAATACGGCGATCATTACCTATTATTTTTAAATCATAATTCAAACAAATACACTATTCTCTTTTTCTTACTCTTATTTTTTTTCAAATTGTTTAAACTTACTGATATAATAGACATATAGAGAAATCAGTCATAAGTAGTTGCTAATAAACATTTTTTAAAATAATTATTTTTTCTAACATTTGTGCATTAGATTTCTGCCCAGTAAATACTATAAGAAATAGTACTATAATTGTTAATAACATAATCGTATAGTCTCTCATTCAACAATTTAATTGTAATATAACATACAGTGAGTACAAAAAGTATTCGTACAGAGAATATTTTTTAAAAAAACTTTATTTAAAAAAATTAAATATTATCCAGCAAAAAATGATCATCAATTAAACGTCGAATCAACGTGGTGTTGAAATCATTATATCGATATCGATTCGATATTATTTCGATGACTCATTTCTTGCTGTAATTAACAATTTATTCATAAAGAATAAAATAGACTATATGTTTCTTAAAAATTATATATACCAAAAAGATGTATATTAGTTATAAAAAATATATCATCTGAAAAATAAGCGAAAATTAAAAATTCCATTGTTTGGATACTCAAAAAGTATTCAATCGAGAAATTTAGCTCTTAATATATTAGAAATACATGCGAAGCTCATTTGTTTATGTTAGAATGGAATGTATTCATTGTATAAAATTGCTAATTAATGTTTATTTTCTACAAATAAGACTTTTTTTATAAAAAAATTTCCTTGTACGAATACTTTTTGCTCTGACTGTATGCTATACCTAATAGTAATATTATTGAATGGGAAATTATAACTAACAGTTACACTACTGTTAATTAGTGTTTGTTGGGATAATGAAAAGGCAATATATTTTCGAAAAGAATCATATATTCTGAAATTAATACGATTTCTTGGAAAATTTAGGATTTATCAGAGTTTATCTTATTGTTAGTAAAGATATTGAATTGGATTCTTTTTGCAATTTTCGTAATTAATAATTTAATTAAACATTCATAAATAATATTTAAATTATTTTGTATGAAAATTGAAAAATAAACTGTTCACATTTCAAATCTTATGTAATTCACAAGTTATTTTAATGCTTCGATTTTTTCGAAGAATGAGAAATCAATCGTAAATACAATCAGCAATCGAAGAATTTGACGTGCAAATGTATTCCTGTAAAAGCTTCTCAAATTCTCAATTGATGCGATAAAATATCTCCGTATATGAAATTTACTATCATTTAACATTACCATGCATAATGGCATTAAAATAAAATAACGGCGAATAATTATAATTATAAAGGAACAAAGATGACGACTTTTTCGGTGTGTGAGTAACCTTAATACAGGTAGACCTTGCCGACGTCAATGCCCCGATTATCTGGGAAAAACCTACGATAACG
This sequence comes from Acromyrmex charruanus, assembly GCA_017607545.1. Taxonomy (NCBI): domain Eukaryota; kingdom Metazoa; phylum Arthropoda; class Insecta; order Hymenoptera; family Formicidae; genus Acromyrmex; species Acromyrmex charruanus. The sequence continues at coordinate 42,759 of JAANIC010006349.1, forward strand.
ATAGAAAATGTAAATAATGATATTGTTGCTCATCGGAATTAACGTAACATATCGTGAAATATCTTAACAATTAACTTAAGATCTTAATCCCTAAAAGTGCAGTTTTTTCCAAGATTTTTCTTAGAAATAAAACAAAAAATACTAAAAATTCATGATAAAACAATAAAATAAATTTCGTTTATTTAATCATCTCCCCCCTCTCCCGCACATTACATTCAAAATTAATTCGTAAATATGAAGAATTAGCTTCCGATTAAAAGGCATATATGTTATATAATAGTGAATTTAATTAGACATACTCTGATACACCTAGTGCACTTAAATCATCGTACACAAATTGGTAAAAATGTAAGTATGTTTAATATAAATAAGTTAAACCATAAAACATTAAATAAATTTCATTGTGCTGTTAAGTAAAATGTATTTTATAATTCGAAATATTTGTATTTCAATTACCAATAAATATAACAAACGGCTCAATTGAAATAACAATGCAAATATTCAAAATAAATAAGAGTCAAACGCTGGATGTTCTTATTGTGAAAATGGTATATGTAATTACATCAATTAAAAATTAAAAGATTAAAAATATGACAATAACCATATGTTCCGACTTTTAATGTGATCATCTTCAGTGGGAAATTATTAATGTTCAATAAAAATTAAATATTAACTGATAAAAGATATATACTATAAATTAATATTACCTCCACAGCATTATATTATATTTGTATTTCACTTTTGTGTTTAGATCTAATCAGTGTATAATGGTTTTAATATGCACCAAAACGTACTTGCAAAATGCTATTACATTCAATTACAAAACGCTATTACATTCAATCGAATTCCTTGTACAACGTAACAAAATATATATTTAAATCAGATCGCATATTTTAACAGAATAAAAAAAAAGGGATTTATAAGGCAATATCATAATTTAAAAAACTCAATTTGCGCATAAATATACATACAGTGAGAGCAAAAAGTATTCGTACAAGGAAATCTGTTATATAAAAAGCCTTATTTGTAAAAAATAAACATTAATTAGCAATTTTATACAATGAATACATTCTGTTTTAAACAAACGAGTTTCGCATGTATTCTTGATTTTAGAAACTAAATTTCTTGTTTGTACGAATAGTTTTCGAACATCAAACAATACAATTTTTAATTTTTCTTATTTTTCAGATGATATACAATATTTTGTATAATTAATACATATCTTTTTGGTATATATAATTTTAAGAAACATATAGTCTATTTTATTCTTTATGAATAAATTGTTAATTATTCAACAAGAAATGATCGTCAATTAAACATCGAATCGACGTCAAATTGATGTTGAAATTATCATATTTATATCGATTCAATATCAATTCGATGACTCATTTCTCGCTAGATAATATTTACTTTTAAAAAATAAAATTAAAAAAAAATATTTTCTTTGTATGAATACTTTCTGTATTCACTGTATGTATATGTATGGCGGAATCATTAGTACTTTAATAAATGAATTTAGCTTTTTATCAGGACATGTACTATATGTATATGTATATAAGGTGAGATTTCTATCAAACGCTTTTTGTAGATAGAATGGACTAAACTGACTATAAATCGAAAAGTGTTGTACTATTTTGGAATTTTCGCAATGATTCGAGATATTAATTACTAAAAATTCCGAATATTGGTCTTCAATAATTTTTTACTCAAATACTATCAATTTTACAAAAAAAATAGCAAGAGACAAAAGTTGCTTATTTTTTTATCATAAAGTTCTGAGAATTTTTTCAAATATTTTCATATTGATAAAAATATTGCCAATATACATATATATATAATGTGTACGCATATACAGAATGTCTCACTTAAGACCAATCACCCGAATAACATCCGCAGTTTTGAAGATAGAAAAAAATGCATGAAATAAAGTTGTTCGGTCTCGAGAGGGGCATCTTGTGATGATGAACATTTTTTCCCAAATGGAAGTGCTTAGGAGATTTGAAGGTCATCTTCGTTTTTTTAAATGGAAATATGTGAATTTTTTTACATAATATAATTCCTCTAACTATTCTGCATATTAATGATATCGAAGAGATATAAGATAATGATATCGAAAAACCAATGGTTTTGAGATATTTTATACTTTATTCTTCACATATTGACATAAAATGTTAAATAACTCGTAAACTATTAACTTTTTAATAATCGTACCTTAATACTTTTATGAACAGAATAATGAGATGAATTAGTTGGTGGAAAAAAAACATAGTTGTTTATTTAAAAAATTATCCATTTTGCATACATATTATTTTAAAGCAACTAGGTGTTTCTTTACACCAATTGATTCATCTCATTATTCTGTTCATAAAAGTATTAAGGTACGATTATCAAAAAGTTAATAGTTTATTTAACATTTTATGTCAATATATGCCAGAATAAAATATAAAATATCTCGTAAACTATTGGTTTTTTCGATATTATTACCTTAATACTTTTATATGTATAGTATTATATATAGGTATTTGCTAT
>JAANIC010006349.1:45341-56983 GCA_017607545.1 Acromyrmex charruanus
ATTAGCATCCCTAATGGAAAAATGTTGCTGAAATTATTTCACCTTTTGGAACACTTTTCAACAAAATTTCAGCATTTTAAAAAAGTTTCAGTTTAATTTCAGTGATTTTTAGCTGAAAAATTCATTTTTGACAAAATTTCAGTAAAATTTTTAGACAAATTTCAACAAGAATTTCAGAGAAATTTCGGTTGAATTTCAGTGATTTTTCAATATGTTAGCTGAAATTCACTTTCAGTGAAGTTTCAGTAAATTTTCAGCAATTTCGCTAAAATGTTCTAAAACGAAATAATTTCAGCGGAACTTTTTCACCAGGGATGTATGTAATATACAAATCTGAAGAGGCAGAATTTGTACTATCAGACAATAGCAAACTGCAGGCATATCAAAAATATGACAAAGCCTGATGACATGCTATGCCAGCAAATTGGTGACAGAAACGGAACAGAGTCTGCTGTATAACTTGACAGTAGATCGCAAGTAGAAACCGAGTTAAGTCTGCTGACATAACCTGACGCCAGATTGGCAGCAGAAACCGAGCAAGATCTACCATTTTCATATACGGCCTCACCACGAAATGGGTTTGCTTCTCGTAAGAAAAAAACATTCAGGAGTCCTATAAGCATTAGCATATGTAAATCGAATAAGCAAATCTCCTAAGCTTTTTTGGAGTGTGCTTTCTGAATCTCCAAATATTTTTTTGACTATTTTATAACTTTCTCATATGTATCTTGAAATATGAAGCTCATCGATAATATTTTAGCAATAAAACTGTATTGATACGCAAAATTTCTTATAAGAAAATAGCCCAGCAAACGAGAATGGATTGAAATTTTTTTCTACCCGAATGTGTATTTTAAATAGCGAATACTTTTTTTGGAATTAGATTCGATTGGATTCAATTACATTCAATTGGATGCAATTGGATTGAAAAACTGCATTTCCTATTCAAAATTTTGAATTGAACAGTATTTACAATGTGTGTGTTTTGCACAGAAAAAGCTAATATTATTTTTTAATTGAAAGGCATAGAGATATGCTCCATGCAATTCCTATAAATGAATAAAATGTTTAGGATTGAGAAACATTCATTTTAAAATTCGTGAATCAATATTTCTGAAAATGTGAATCCATTTCAATTTATTTCAATCCATTCTCGTTTGCTAGGAGATTGATTTAAATGAAAATGACAGATCTTGCTCGGTTTCTGCTATCAATCTGCTATTAAGTTATATGTGTATTAGTAGACTCTGCTCAGTTTCTGCTCACAATCTGCTATCAGATTCTGTTAGCAGAATCTGTTTGATTTCTGCTAATCTATTTGCACAGAATATTACAAATAGATTCTGTCAACAGAACAGAAGCAGAATGCGACATCAGTTGTGGTCAATCTACTAACATATGATCAAATTTGTTACCAGTCTGTCGACATCCTGCTAACATTTTGCTATCAGGGATATAATCTACACACACACACACACACACACGCGCGCGCGCGCGCGCGCGCCCGCATTACACAAGGCATCCGATCGACAGTTAAAACCTCTTGAATGTTGTTCAGGATCATGTCCTGAATAACATTTGTTAAGATCACGGTCACTGGAGATTGTTTCTTTTATTTTCATTTTTGCACTGAAAATTCATTTTATGTAAAAATCCTGAACAATATTCAAGACGTTTTAGCTCGGTTGGACACCTTGCGTATTGCTAATGTCGGTGGTACTGTAATTTTCAAGTCTTATAACTCGCAAAGTACTTAATGAAAATGAACTTAATTATAGTGTTTTGAAAAGCTCTCGAGATAAGCTACAAGAATATGTAATGAAAAATTGAGGGTTCCATTTAAAAAATTCAAAGTGACCTTGCCTTGACCATGACAATGCCAAAGTCAAATCAATAATATATTATCATCTTATATCCCCCTTAAAGTTGCAAAACTTTTATCTGAAACACTTTTCGACTTAACGCAGTGTTTCTGAGATATTTGAGTGGATCTTTTAAAATGGGATACCCTTTACATCCAGATAGCAAAATGTCTGCATTGCAGTTTTAGAACTCACGTTCCTCTTAACCGAAGTTACCTCTTAACCGAGGTTCAACTTGTTTCTCATTTCTTTCCAGTTCTAGAATTTGAATAAGTTGGACCTTAGTTAAGAGTTAACCATGAGTTGTAAAACTGAGTCTAAAGTAGGCTATTACAAGTACATACGCATATATTGTAGACGTGTACTTGTATGTCATTAATTTAGGAAACTGTTTCGGATTATCCGCTCTCGAATATAAACTGCATTTTTAAGTAACTTGATAAAAGGAAAGGAGAAGGTAAATAGAACATTTTTACTTTGTTTTAGAAATTTGAACGTTTGTAGATGAGATAAAGAGAAAGAGTTATCATAATTATTATATCAATTCAATACCTTTTTGAATAAATATTGTTTTGTTGTTGTTTAACATATTATATAGTGACCCAGTTCCTTAGGAATCCATGTTTAAATATTCATAAAAATGTTTTGACAATAACAACCGTGGTAATTAAAAATATGATAAATATCTTTTCAAGTTTCTATAATGTATCACAATTATTATATTTTCTAATTAATTTCAAATATATTTGATTTTAAATAATAGTTCATATAAATATTAAAATATGTAATAAAAGATGAGAAAGTCGTGATCAATGACAAAATCAGTTGCAAATACACTCCAATACTTTATCATTAAGCGTACTTAAGTAGAGAAATTATGAGAGTCCGTACTTAAGTAGAGAAATTATGTTATTATTATTATTATTATTATATTTACATTTATATATATATATATATACATTCAGAATATGTGCAATAAAAATTATTTATCAGAGATTAAAGAATAATGGAAAAAGTTAAAAAAGAACAAACTAAGAATATGAAACTAATAGTAAAACATAAAATTCGCATTTATGTTTTTGCAGTAAAAAATGTTTTACTTCTTAAATGCGATAATCGCGCGTACGTGTGTATTCATTTTTACGTTGAGCTGCACACACAGTGAGGGTAGTGTTTGCAGCACTAAAATACACAATATAAATGTATAAAAGAAATGATAGAAATAGGGAGAAACTTTTTTAAATTATACAATTATGCATTATGGTGTTCGAGTATGCCTTGTCTGATAAGTGGCTCGCATATAGCTCTTGGTAACAGATGATATGTATTTTTTTTTAATGTAATGACCTCACCATCGTCGAGTTCTAGTTTGCCGAAATCACTTAAACACTTCACCTAAAAGAAATCATCTAATTATTAGTATCATTCAATTATTTTAGTATAATACATACATACATACATAAAATCCATAATTTATATTACATATGTATTACATATATCCAAAAGAAAGCTTGTTTTCTTCTATTAAATAAATTTTTTAAATAAAAATTTATATCTATAAAACAGCCAAAATTGTACACAATCTATGATTTATAAATAAAAATACTTATAAAGCAAGAAGCAAAATTGCAAATTCAAACGAAAAAAAAAAATGAAAAAATGTTCTTACACAATGAATGTTCTGCCACATATACGAGAGACTAGAAGAGAAATATTTACCTCAACATATAGCGTCTTTGGAGGACTCATATTCACAGTCAGATTTAATCCATGATCATCACCTATTGATCTCATGTAGGTGGCCAGAGATTTATTATAATTCTGAAACCATTGCATCTCTGCATTCAATAAATTAGCGGTTATCTCGGTTGGTAGGATGCTGCCCAATTCCCAGCGCATCTGCCGTAATCGTCTGATCCGATGATATAGATACGCCAGTATGCATCTTTTATTCCTGAGCAGAGCCGTATGGCGAAAATGTACCGACGGTAACAATGCATTGTTTCTTTCATTCTGTATTGCGTTACTGAAACATTTCGGAAAGTCTGAAACATTTGCAAAAAGTAAAGAAAACTTATTAAGATTGATATCTAATCACTAGTGAAATGTAGCTTTTCCTGTTAAATTACAAGACAGCTAAATGTTATTTCATTAAATTATATTGTCATCATATTGTTTATATACAATATTTTACTCTCTTTATGATTTTACTTTTCATATAATTTATTAATAATTGTAAAGACTTTAATGAACATATAACATATACTATACCTATCCATCAAATTGGCTTTATAAAGTGTTTGCATCTCTTCAAAAACTTGTCGCATCACCTGTTCCTGCAAATTAGGAGAAACTTTATACCTAATTTTAATAATAACCTAGTCTCAGATATCCAAATCCGAAGAGACAAATTTTGAGCAGAGTCTGCTACCAATTTCTGATTGCAGAAAGACAACAAATTATACATAGTTTGTACTATCAGACAATGTCAGCAAAACTGTTGTCAAAAATATGACAAAGCCTGATGACATGCTGTGCCACCAGCAAGTTGGTGATAGAAACAGAGTCTGCTGTATAACTTGACAGCAGATTGCGGGTAGAAACCGAGTTGAGTCTGCTGACATAACCTGACGGCAAATTGACAACAAAAACCGAGCAAGATCTGCTATTTTCATATACGGCCTCGCTACGAAATGGACTTGCTTCTCGTAAAAAGAAAACGTCCAGGAGTCCTATAAGAATTGGTATATGTGAATCAAATAGGCTAATCTCTTAGAGATTCTTTCTTAGTGTGCTTTCTAATCTCCAATTTTTTTTTTATTATTTTATAACTTTCATATGCATTTTGAAATGTGAAGCTAATTGATAATATTTTAGCAATAAAATAACAAAAGCAAAATTAATCTAGGCTAATGAAAGTTAGTGGGAGAGGTGTGCAATACAATTTTAACAAATAAATTTGTTACTCCATTTGATTCTTCTTTATTTAAAGTCTTGAGAAATCATTGAACTCATTGAACTCATTAAACGTTTCAATTCTCTTTGGAATCTTCTTCAGCAATATTCTTAATCCATATTAGATTTCGCGAGCGGACAAGATAGAATCACTCACAGGTCAAAGGTTATCAAAACTATAGTAGAATCTGTTTAAATTCACTTACTTTAGAGACTTAAAATCAATCAAATAAGTAGCGAGTAACATCCACACGATCGCCAAATCTTGTTATGAAACTTTGGATACTATTAATTTGTTTTAGATTTTCCTCTTTACTCTTCAATTCTTGTATTAAATTATATTTGTAACTATTACAATAAGCGATAATAATTTTACTACATAATTTTACACATAATGTTAATGCGGCGTTTAAAATTTGATTCGTTATTTTAGATTTTCTTTTTAACTCTTCAATTCTTATATTAAATTATATTTGAAACTATTGCAATAATTTTCCTATACTTATTTTTCTTATACTTATTATATTTATGACTTGACATTACATATGTTAAATATGTTATATATCGTAAAATCAGCAACTTAATCTGAATGTCTTTATATTTATTATGACTTTTTTTCTTCGAAATTCGATCTTTGTCAATTTAAACATTCGTTAGACCTATTCGTCACTCCGGATTAAACGGAGTTCAATCAAATTTACGTAAAATATATTAAAAAATTATTTGTGAATATTAATAGCATTCAAAGCTTCATGATAAGATTTTGTGATCGTGTAGGTGACTCGCTGGGTACTGGTTACTTATTTGATTAATTTTTTAAGTCTCTCAAGTATATGAATTTAAGCAGATTCCACTACAGTTTTGGCAACTTGTGAGTGACTCTACCTTATCTACTCGCAAAATCTAATATGGATTAGGCATATTGATGAAGAAGATTCCAAAGGGAATCGAAACATTCAATGAGTTCAATGAGTTCAGCGAATTCAATCATTTCTCAAGACTTTAAATAAAGAAGACATCAAATAGAGTAACTATTTATTAAAATTTTATTGCGCACCTCCTCTCGTGCTGACTCTCAGCCGAGATTAATTTTTTTTTATTATTTTAAAGAGAGAGAGTCCTTGTTTAAAATATTTATTTTTTAGCAATAAAACTATATTGTTTCTAGTTTTCACATCAATATACATAAATATATAATTATGTATAATTATATATAACCATTTATATATGTACGCAAAATTTCTTATAAGAAACCAGATAGATTTAAATGAAAATGACAGATCTTGCTCAGTTTTTGCTAACAATCTGCTATCAGATTCTATCAGCGGGTTCTGTTTGATGTCTGCTGCCAATCTGTCTCCTTGCATAGAATGTTAACAGAACAGCAGAACAGCAGTAGAATGCAACATCAGTTGTGGTCAGTCTGCTAACATTTTCTATCAAATCTGCTACCAGTCTGTTAACATCCTGCTAACATTTTGCTATCCGGGATAATATTTGTAATGCTTACATTAAATGGTCGAATATCTTCATGCATATCGAGCTCCGTTATGAGCTTAACAACTTCTTTTCCAAACATATCTGTAAAATAAAGAAAAAATATTCATTATAAAATTTATGTTTGCCACTATTTAATATTTCGACGTCACAACTTTCAACTTGTCTTTATTTAAGTGAAAAGACACTTAATTAGCCATTCTGGTAATTATACAGTTTAGCACCAACCACCTCAAAAATCAATAAAATTAGGCTTATTCGACGCGTTTTTACATGAAATGAAAGAATCTGATAAAAAAAAGTGTCGCTCTGCCCCGCAAACAGAGATATTAAGCGTTAAAGTTGACAACTATTAAGGTTAGAAAATCTGTCACAGAAACAAAATGAGGATAATTCTTCGAAAGAGCTACCTCCGCTTTCGATGAAATTAGGCTCATTCAACGTGTTTTTGCATAAAATGAAAGAATTTGGCAGAAAAAATCCGGAACTCTTCTGCGAAATAAAATTGAGTATTAAAGTTGGCTAAAGTGTTACTACGTAAAACTGGTTCTGCATTAGTTGCAAGCCGATCAAGTTTGTTGCGACAGCCAATCTGAAGCTTGCATTTTGAAATCAACACTTCATATTGGCTGTCGCAACAAACTTGCGATTGGCTTATACTGTAAAACCGGCTTTATGTGTTACGCAAAAGTCTGTGCTTCCCACTTTAAACAAGAATCTGTGATCTAGTTTCCACCGAAGATGTAAACCGGATCAGAATGTAAGAACCAATCAACTACAGTCGAGCATTCTCCTGTTCGACTGTAACAGGGGAATATTCGACTGTAGTTGGTCGGTTCGTAGGGTAAAATCACACGGTCTGGAATAGGACTACGGAATACAGAATGCGTCATTGAAGCAACCAATCAGCGCTATTTCATTTAATGTTGTGGAATAGCGAGTGCGTCAGGCTGGATTTTTATTTGCTATGTTCATTTTCAGCATCAAAACAGGTCACGTGATCAAAATAGATGAATATCAAGCGTCAATTTTGATCACATGACTTGTTTTGATGCTGAAAATGAGTGTCGTAGCGTCAAATGAAAACCTAGCCTCATTGTTCTTGTAATAAATCGTCATATTTTGAGAAGTTAAAATAATTTGATGCTGAATGATATGATAGAATTGCATAATGTCGAGACGAATGAAGCAAAATGACAAAATCTAAGCATACATATAGATACCAAAAAAAACAATATGCATTATGTGCGATTTCAATATGTCCTTTTCCGCACTTTCCCATCACGCTAGTTTTGTGTGTTATGTTTACACGATGTGAAAAATGATAGTAAATGCGTTAAAGCAGTTCAAAAAATTGTTATGAGATTGTAAATGTTAATTGTAAAACATTAAATACTACACCAGTTTATAATTGTTTTTACAATTTGAAAAATTATATTTTATTTTAATAAGCAAATTATTAACATGAAGTTAGTAGTTTTTAAATTATATTCATGCTGGATACATCTTTGACGCATCATGTAAACATAGGACAAAACTTGCGTGATGAAAAAGTGCGGAATAGCGCTGATTGGTTGCTTCAATGACGCATTCTGTATTCCGCAGTCCTATTCCGGACCGTGTGATTTCACCCTTAGATTCTGATCCGTTTCCACCCTCGATGGAAACTAGGCCTGTGCTCCCCGCTTTAGGCGGGTAGGATATATGATGGAAGGGATAATATAGTGTACTCAGTTTGTAAGCGTCTTTCTCTAAAGGCCGTATCAGACTATCGATTCTGTAGACCGACCCGACTGCCGACTCTGACTGCTGATTCTAATTGATCGATTACACTTGATGTTTGCCGACGATTGCTATCGACTGACTCAATATGTCTGTATAAACTATAGACACAATATAATCATACACAGTAGCGACACTGACTGTCGGCACTTTTGATGTAGATGTTCTTAGGTCACATGATTCACCGCCATGTTGTACACAGTAGAACTATGACAGGATAGGCTCTTAAATTTGAATTTCTGTTAACCTCCTAATACGTCCGCTATATTCCTAAGTGTACAAATCGACACATGCACACTAAAAATTGCAGACCTCAAAAAAATTCACTGTCGCTACTGAGTATGATTATACTATGCTATAGATTCATAGATTCATAGTGTAGATTGTATAACCTAGTTTATACCATAAACATAGTATCTCTAGATCGATTCGAGGAATAGAGGTAGCTCTCATTTAGAAAAGGATTAATTTGATGTAAAGTACTTATAAGAAAAATACAGCCAATAAGATAACGATCGATGATTGGTCCGTCAAATTGAGACAAAAGCGAAATTTGCATACCCGTGTGTATTATCATTGTACATGCATACATTAAAGTGTACACTAAAGTCATTAGATCTATAAAGTACTGCAATTGATTTCAGAACTAATGCGTCAAAATGGCCAAAGTGCATATAGCATACGATTTAAAATACACATTGTGAGTACAGTTGGATGCCGCTAACCTTACATGTGATGTGTACTTTCGTGTTCTGAACTGTACTTACATGTATCCTTTGTGCACTTTTATGCATTAAATTTCTACAGCAAATAAATCCGTATTAAACTAAAAAACACATAAATTAAACAACTGTATATATTCTTTTGGTCATAAATAAACTAATTGTAATCAAAATATTGATTTAAATACTTGACGGAATCATTTTCCCAAATAAAGTATGTATATACAAATCTATTAATTTGAAATGGCCGCGTTATGCGTCAAAATGGATGCGAGTTTACAGTACTTTATATATCTAGTGATTTTAGTGTACACCATTTATACAACCATTTACACTGTTTCGAGCGAGTTTTTTGTATGTCAGAGGTGAATTATTCATTACTGGTCATTTTATGCGACAAGATTCAAATTGAGAAGGATACGTGAGTGGCGAATGGATTGCAGTGGAATTATATATTCTTTTAATAAAATAAGAACATGAATTTTTTGTGTAGTTATTATAACTTAATCTGTTTGTTGACACATTAGAGTTACAATGCCTGGCTGTGTAAGGGTGCGGGTTACATGGAGTGCGCAAAATGCGGAAATGCGGAAGACAAAATTAACTAAACTTTACTACATTTTCCGCCTCTCCGCGCGTTCTGTTCCGCCAGTTTTATAGTGTTTTCGGCCGGGTTTGCACCAACTTGAGTTAAAAAATGCTTCGCTATTGGTTGACGTTACACGCTCTACCAATAGGAGAGCACAAAACATCATTACTTCAACCCAGGTTAGTACAAACTAGGTCGGGCTATAAATATAGTAAAGTTTAGTTTGTCTTCCGCGTTTCCGCATTTCCGCACTCCATGTAATCGCACTCTTATACAGCCAGGCATTGTAACTTTAATGTGTCAACAAACGAATAGATTAAGTTATAATAATTACACAAAAAATTTATGTTCTTATTTTATTAAAAGAATATATAATTCCACTGCAATCCATTCGCCACTCACGTCTCCCTCTCAATTTGAATGACTTATCGAATAAAATGACCAGCAAACGAACAATTCAATTCTGACATACAAAAAACTCGTTCAAAACAATGTAAATGGTTGTATAAATGGTGTATAAATGATTGTATAAATGGTGTACACTAAAAATCACTAGATATATAAAGTACTGTAAACTCGCATCCATTTTGACGCATAACGCGGCCATTTCAAATTAATAGATTTGTATATACATACTTTATTTGGGAAAATGATTCCTAATATTACATGGAGCACAATTTGAGCGGAAAAGTGGAACGGGAAATTATAAATTATCAATTTTTAACGGAATTTATTGATTAAAATGCTTGTATTCAATATAATAGGTAAATAAGTCCGGTTCTAACTCGGGTCCTCTGAGGGGGACCTGATACAGTATAAAACTGCTCCTCGCCCTGATGAAATGGACTGCAAGGTTCACAAAACGTTGGCATTCCAAGAATGGATCTGAACACGGAGGAAACCCGCGAAACGCATAATCTTTATACATACGAGGGTAAGTCAATAAGTTTTTAGAAAAACATAATAAAACACATTTTTTTTATCGATTCATTTTTATTTCTCAATATAATCTCCTTTCAGCTCGATATACTTGATCCAACGATTCTCCAACTTTTTCAAGCCGTCCGAATAATATGATTTGTCCAACCCTTCAAAATAAGCCTCTGTTTCGGCGATGAGCTGCTCTCTGGTGGTGAATCTCTTTCCTCCGAACCATTTCTTCAAGTTTGGAAACAGGAAATAGTCGCAGGGGACTAAATCTGGCGAATATGCAGGATGGGGAAGCAATTCGTAGTGGAATTCATTGAATTTGGCCATTGCATTTCGGTGCCGGGCACGTGTGAACCTGTGCATTGTCTTGATGGAAGAGCACTTTCTTCTTCGTCAAATGGGGACGTTTTTTCTTTAAAATGTTGTTGAAATGGTCCAATAAGACTGCGTAGTAATCGCCATTGATCGTTTGCTTCGATGGAAGGTAATCGATATGAATTATACCGCGTGCATCCCAAAAAACTGTGGCCATCACCTTTTCGGCCGACTTCACGGTCGGACTTCGCCTTCTTCGGAGCTAGTTTACTCGGTGAATCTATTGTTTTGACTGTTCGTCTCGAGTGTAAAGTAATCCATGTTTCGTCCACAGTAATGAATCGATGCAGAAATTCATCTGGATTACGTTGAAACATCTCCAAACATTGTTTTGAAATCGTCACATGGTCGCGCTTATGGTTCACAGTGAGCAAACGTGGCACTCATCTTGCCGATTCATACTCAATTGTTCGTGCAAAATTGAAATCACTGTGCCATGTGATATGCCTGTGGCCTCAACAAGCTCGCGCACTTTCTCGTCGATCAGTCAAAACAATATCATGGACTTTATCGATAATTTCTGGCGTAGCAGTCTCAATTGGAGATGCATCACATGTGGATGTACGACCACGTTTAAATTCATTCACCCAATTGTATACAGTCGCAAACGCTGGTACAGATGTGCTATGAACATTATCCAACTCGGCTTTGATTTCTTTTGGCGTTAAACCTTTTATATGTAGATGTTTGATCACTGTACGAAACTCGTTTTTTTCCATTTTCTAAAAAAATACGAAGGTTGTTCGCTTTAATCGTCTACAGAAATGAAACCACGCGATGAATTCCGCTCAAAATTTGATAGTAATCAGCTGAAAGATGCTACTTGTCAAAAAGTAATATGACATGACACTGTGAGTGTCCTCTAATAGATTTTCTAAGAACTTATTGACTTGCCCTCGTGTGTGTGTGTGTGTGTGTGTGTGTGTGTGT
>JAANIC010006349.1:56996-70723 GCA_017607545.1 Acromyrmex charruanus
TGTGTGTGTGTGTGTGTGTGTGTGTGTGTGTGTGTGTGTGTGTATGTGTGTATTGTATATATAATATGATATAATTGAAATGCGGCATTATCAAATAGTGCAATATCAGGTAATATACAGCTGCTTTGTCAGCGTAATATAAGAAATCTTTTCAAGGACATTAACATATTTTGGCGATGACATCATTAATGTAATTTGATACAACATCTGCAAAAATGCAACATTTGCAATTTAATCAAACTATAGCTGCTTTGTTAGCGTAATTTAAGATTTTTTCAGGGCATGAAATGTCTAGGCGATAATATCATTAATAAAAATAGCACACATAATGATATAAAAATAACAAGATTTAGTCAAATAACGTCATTAGTCAATTCGACAACGCAAGTGACAACATGGAACGTGATTTGATTGAGCAAGTTATCCTGTTTAGTATTATAGACGAGTGCGTGGGAACAGCAATGCGACTAGTTTATCGAATCATTGGAGGAGCCAAGCCATATCAAACGTCCGCGATTATCAATTGGTAATAGACAATCACTGATCGTATGTATCGCGCGACTCGAGAGTCTGAAGGAATCTGTGCGTGGAAGATTCGTACATGTGGGCGTGGAATCCGAATACGGACTCCGTTGTCATCGAAACGGCGTTCGAAAGTTGTATTCTGATGGGCGCGGTGATAAACTCTAAACATATTGAGCCTTGCCGATTCCTCGAAGACGCGAGCGAAATTGTGCTTGAGCATGTGCATAGTGTGATGCAACGATATGACTCTATAAAAATAAACACTGTTTTTAATGGCGAGTTCCTGGCGGGTAATAAACGCGTGAACAAAAGTATTGCCATCCAGAACTATGAACTATATTAATGCACCAATTTGCACGAGTGGTACGTGTCGCGCGTCGTCGAGCCTACCCTAGCATCGCTGGAAGAGTTTCAGGAACACGATATGCGGATGAGCATTGTCGGGGACATTAAATTTAACGGTGAACGTGAACAAGCACAATCCTCTGCACGCAGGATGTCATCAAACTCTCGAGAAATTATGCTAAAGAGAGTAATCAACGTGCAAACCGTGAACAATACGTGTTTCGCATTGTCAGTTGTTGCCGCTCTACATCCGGCTCAAAAAAATGTAGAACGGGAATCCTCGTATCCACATTATACGTCGGATCTAAATCTCGCATCGAATTTCCAATGATGTTGAGTCAAATTAAGAAATTTAAAACTTTGAATGATATTTCCATCAATGTCTATACCAATGAGAAGGAGATACGCCGACCGAAAGAGGAGCAAGCACGTAAATCTCTTGTACGTGGAGGATGACAATGCGGGACATTTTGCGCTCATCAAGAATCTATCTCGATTAGTCAGCTCACAACTTATCAAAAAAGAACATAAGAAATATTTCTGCGATAGGTACGTAATAATAATAATGATAATAATATAATATATAATATGATATATATAATATAAATATATAATATAATATATAATATAATATATAATATAATACTTTTTTTCAGATGCTTCCATTACTTTAGCTCAAATGTAAAATTGAAGATCCACAGTGAGGACTGTGGGAAACTGAATGATTGTGCGATAAGGCTGCCAAGCGAGAACGATAAATGGCTAAGTTTCGACATCCATTGCAAGAAGGAATACGTCCCATTCATTGTCTACGCCGATCTGGAGTGTGCATTGGAAAAGACGGATGGGAATCCTGAATCAGCTACGTACACGTATTATCATCATAATGTGTTTAATATCGGATACTACACTGTTACGATAGCTCACTGTCGGGCTATCGTTTTCGCCGCGATAAAGATTGTATAGTTCACGGAAGAACTCAGAAATTTAGCGCATAGTGTACAGTCTATAATTTCGGCTAACGTACTCATAACAGATTTCACACGAAACGATTGGCAAACATTTAACAGCGCCACGCATTGTCACGTGTGTGCGAGAAACCGTTTGCGCGACGATACGCGGGTACGCGATCACTTAAGCAAGCGATACAGAGGCCTCGCGCACTCAAATTGTAATCTAAATTATAGGGATTCGCATACCCGTAATTTTCCATAACTTATCAGGCTACGACGCTCATTTCATCATCAAGGAAATTTCCACTGCGTACGAAGGATGCATTGATCTTTTATCGATAATAATTAAAGAAAAATATATCTCGTTTACTAAACATGTTGATAATATTGTACTAAAATTGTGATAAAAAAAATTGTATAAAATTACGGTTTATAGATTCATTCAGATTTCTCGCATTTAATTGTGAACAAATTGGCATCTTTTCTCAGTAAGCTATAGATATGCAACATGAATTTTCCAATTTATCAGAAGAAAATTTTAATCTTTTGACACGAAAGGGGGTCTTTTCATATAAGTACATTGACTATGTCGAAAAGTTGGAGGAGCTGTGTTTACCGTCTCGCGAATCGTTTTACAGTTCATTGACAGATGATACGGAGAACGCTTACGCGTACGCCATCAACGTATGGCAGCGGACACTCGATGAATATAGTAACTTATACCTGAAAACGGACATATTGTTGGCCGACGTCTTTGAAAATTTCCGTGACAGTTGCGTCGCGAGTTATATTATTACACCCGCATATTATTACACCTTACCGGGCTTTACGTGGGACGCCATGTTAAAGCACACGAGTGTCAGATTTGAACTGCTCACATTGACATGGTCATGTTTATCAAGCGCGGTATACGCGGTGGTCTGAGTCAGTGTTCAAACAGGTACGCGCGAGCCAACAACAAATACATGCCGTCGTACGATCTATCGAAACCGTCATCGTACTATGACATCAAAAATCTGTGAAAACTGGGCAATGTGTCAATTACCTTACGCCGATTTTCGATGGGTCGACGACATACAAAATTTTGACTTTACGACCATCGCGTTAGATTCGGCAACAGGTTATATTCTCGAGGAGGACGCGGAGTACCCGCAACATCTTCATGACGCACACACTGATCTACTATTCTATCCGCGAGAAACCATCTGACAAACGCGATGACAAGCTCCTCGCAACATTATGCGATAAACAGCGTTATGTCATACGTTATCGTAACCTGCAGCAGTGTATTCGTCACGATTTTCGTATCACAAAGGCTCACCGTATACTACAATTCGCGCAATCTCCATGGCTACGCGATTATATAGAACTAAACACAAAATTTAGAACTTTGGCCAAAAATGATTTTGAAAAAAATTTTTACAAACTTATGAATAATCCGGTATTTGGCAAAATACCATGGAGAACGTATATCACGCGATCGCGTCGACAAAGTTATTAACACAATGGAAAGGCAGATATGATACTGAGGCAATGATCGCGAAATCAAATTTCCACAGCCGTAGCATCTTTTTAGATGCATCTGGTAGAACTGAGATAACTTCGCGATAGAACTGAGTAAACTCGAGGTGAAGTTTGATAAACTGATATAGTAGTATGTGCATTCTCGACACATCCAAGACGTGTTTGTATGAATTTCACCACAAGTACATGGCACCATTGTTTCGCGAAAAATGCAAAATTATGTATACCGATACTGATAGCCTCATTTATCACATAAAATGCGATGTCTATGATATCATGAAACCCGTTATAAGTAGATTCGACACGAGCGATTATCCAGCGGATAACGTATACGGCATGCTTCTCGCGAATAAAAAAATTTTTGACCTTATGAAAGACGAGAACAATGATGCTATCATGACCGAATTCGTTGGGCTTAGAGAGAAAATGTATGCCTTGTGAATAGAAAGAAAGAAGAATACGAAGAAGGCAAAGGGTGTCAAGAGCAACGTTGTAGTGAAGTCTATAACGTTCAAGGATTACACGCGGTACTTGAATGACGCAATCGAAATGACGCGCAGGCAGTCATGCATAAGATCCATATTGCATGAGATGTACACGATATCAGAAACAAAAATCGTTCGAAGTTCGCACGATAAGCGATATATCGTGCCAGGTTCCACCGACACACTGCCATGGGGGCATTATCGACGTAAATAAAACACATTTGTATAGTATGTTTAATATGTATATAACTCGTAAAATATGTATAATATGTATGTTATGTATATAGTATATATAATATGTATAATATAATATAATATGTACAATATGTAAATACAATATGTATATGATATTTATAATATGTATAATACGTATTTATATTTTTATAATAAACATAAGTTTTACAACACATTGTCTTTATGTATCCACGAATTATGTGAATTGTCAAATCCCAACCATTTCACGTAAATCTCCCTCTTGCGCAATATCTTTTCTACGAGATGCACGTCAGGATTAGCGACGCTATGCACTTCGTATTCATAGAATCCTCCAGCAATAGGCTCTCCGCAAGAATCTTCCAGAACATATGTCATTGGATTAATTTATTGTACTTTGATAATTTTAAACACCTCCGTGCTCCAATTCGGCGTGTAACCTTTATCAAAAACTGTCTTGAATTTGCTCACGCATACTGAGTCACCTACTTTATATC
Organism: Acromyrmex charruanus; assembly: GCA_017607545.1. Taxonomy (NCBI): domain Eukaryota; kingdom Metazoa; phylum Arthropoda; class Insecta; order Hymenoptera; family Formicidae; genus Acromyrmex; species Acromyrmex charruanus. The sequence continues at coordinate 61,539 of JAANIC010006349.1, forward strand.
GCGCGAGTACGGCAATCTTTACGGGATTGTAAACTGTGGTTAAGAGCCTGTCGGCGATTACGGGGGTAACGTCGACGGGATGCATACCATAGTTTGATGTTTGCGCCCGTTGTAATACCATGATCAAAAAATAACCGGAATTTTTAATTTAAACCTCGCGGGCTTATCGGTTTTGAATTCTGTTGTTTGTGTCACGTTGGCAGCACTGTTACGGACATCCATGCCAAGCTTCTGCTTATCAGCTGTTCATTTACCTTTATGACAGTGATTTCTTTACATCAAGTTTTTACGTCGCGGCGATTTTTACAATGGATTCAAAACTTGAACAACGTACTTGCATTAAATTTTGCTGTAAAAATGAAATTAAGTGTTCCGACACATTAAAAATGTTACAAAAGTGTTATGATGACGATACTCTATCGAAAACACAGGTGTACCAGTGGTATGAACGCTTCAAAAGTGGTCGTGAGGCTGTTGAGGACGATGCTCGTCCTGGGAGGCCATCGACATCGAAAACTGATGAAAACGTCGATGAAATCCGACAATTGTTGATCGAAAATCGCAAATTGACGATAAGGGAGATAGCTGAGACCACCAACATATCATTCGGATCCGTTCAGAGCATTTTGCGTGAGGATTTGGGTCTGATTCTCCATGACGATAATGCGCCATCTCATAATGCGTTGATTATTCGTGAGTTTCTCGTCAAAAATAACACAAATACCATTCAACAATCGCCCAATTCACCTGATCTGGCACCATGTGACTTCTTCCTATTCGATCGACTCAAATGGCGATCAGATGTTGAAATCCTTTTCTATATCGCCCATCAGTAAGCGTACTGTCCTTGTCAATCACTAAAAATCCATACTTTTGCTGCCAACATTTATAACATAAAGCGTGCAACATTACGACATAAAGTGGAATGACATCGTTGTTATTGGAGATTGTAAAATAATCGATTTTCTCGATCTAACAAATTCGCCAGATATCAATATTTCGATTGCTGCAGCGATTTCGAGTACACGTATATGTTCTCAAATCGTACGCCGTGCGGACTTTTCAACAAGCTTATCAGCATGTTCGTTTTGCCGCAATTTGACAATCCGCAGACGACAGCACGTATAGATGCCGGTAGCATGTCGTCATGCTTGCGCATCTCTTTATCGGTTTGCACTTTGTCATCAAAATTCGTCACTTTGATCGCCCGCGATTGGCGCACGAACCGCATATTTTCTCTTTCCACAAAATACTGAAAACGATATCGCGAGCGGGCCTATTTATAGAGCTGCGTAGAGCGAAATCGATCAGTAATCAAAATGTTTCTCGTCGTGTCAGATGATCTGCACAGTTCAATCTCAAAAGAACTGGAATACATATCGAAAATTGTACTGTTGCGAGAGTTTGAAAATTTCATAGATCTATTGTGGAACAGATTATCAGAACGTATACGAGCAGATTCGAAGGTACGTCAGTGCCTGAAGCATTACAATTTACCAAGTCAACAAAAGCATATTGGTCCAGTGCCTTTGATAAAGAATTGCAGCGAATGTCGTCGAGAGGCTTGTTAAATCGTGCGATAAATGCGCTTCCTTTCGAACTACATATTCGCGGATATCAGTTTTACGGTCCGGGAACGCAATTGGAGAAATTATTGACTACAGGTGATCAAGGAATTAATTCATTGGATGCTGCGTGTCGCGAACACGACATAGCGTATTCGCACAGCAACGTCTGAATAACACGCGGCTAATAATATACTCGTGGAAACGCATTACCGCGAGTGATTCAACTCTCAGAGAGACACAGTAGTTTGGGTAGCTAGCAGTTTGGGAAGGCCAAAACGAAGATTGATATGAGTTTGAAAACAAGAAAGAAGAAGAGCAAGCGGATACTTCCGACAGCGAAACGCCGCGGCATTCTACCGCTGCTCGGCATTGATCGGTGACGTGGCGGGAGTCGCCAAAGCTATAAACGATAACAAAGCAACGCAGCGTCAGCTGGAAGAACTGCAACGTCATAATCGCGTCATGTAAGGTCGCGGCGTTTATCTCGCTCCCTACAAGCGCGAACAAGGTATCGCGCGTAGAAAAAAAAACATCAATAAAACGTTAAAAATGCCGAGGGGAGTGACTACTGATGTGCAATTGCAATAATTTGCAAACCGTATGCGCATTCCATAGAGGCATCTTTATGCATACTACATTAACGATCGAAGGAGTACGTTAAAACGAGAGCGGTATTGTAAATCTGAACAATGCCGAGGGATCTGGTACGCATTGGCATATGCGAAAATAGAGAATTGCGTCATGTACTTTAGACAGTTTTGGCAATCTTCGATCGCCGAAGGAACTTGAACGGTATCTGGCAAACAGTGTAATCGAGTACAATCGCACGCCTCATCAATGTTACAATCAAAACAATTGCAGGCAACTTTGTTTACAGTTTCTACGAACGATTGACAAGCAATTTAAGGACCGACATTGCGCTGTTTAACTCAGTGCTCGTTTGAAACATGTGACGTTTACGCTGACCGGCAAGAGTAACTGTCCTCGTCGTGAGCTACTTTCCAGTGGTAGATTTGGGTGACGGCGATTACGAGCTTGGTCTGACGGACTTTGAAATGTACTATACTCTAGCTAATGTAAATTCAACAAACAACAAGTTTTACTATTGGCAACAAGAAAATTGTTTCCCGAAGGATCGTACGAATTGCGTGAAATACAGGGTATTATCAAAAGGTACCAAATTTTAGGGATAGTTAAAACTCGTTAAAACAAACCAAAAAGTCTTAATGAACAGTACTCCGAAAACCTTTTATTTCTGAGCATTTTCTATGAAAAATAGAAAATAAATCTACAATAAATGTTCAATGTGCCTTTGACTCATGTCAATACACAATTTGGTATGTTTCATCATTGAAGATCAAAGATTCTAAGTTTATTTCGTATTTGTTGATAACAGTAAGTCTTTTAGTCAGTTCATTCTCGTATGTGACCACCTAATTACGCAGGGATTGTTGTATTTAACTTTGGATTGTGAACCGTGTCTAGTTTTGTGTTATCTGAAAAATGGCCAATTTTTACACAAATTGTGAAATGACGGTATTGCAGAGTGAGAGTGAGAGAGAGAGAGTGAGAGAGAGAGAGAGAGAGAGAGCGAAAGAGCGAGAGAGAGCGAGCGAGAGAGCGAGAGAGAGAGAGAGAGAGAGAGAGAGAGAGAGAGTTTGAGCGGGAAGACTTTTCGAGCGAAAATTAAATCAACGCGAATGTTCACGTAACAGATCACAATTTTATTTACAACAATTTACAGAGTTCATAATTTCGCAAAAATGTGTAACAAATTAAAAATAATGAATTTAATACAGCATAAATAAACGCGAATGGAAATCAACGTTTCCTTTTTACAGGCGAACACCCTTTCGGATTTCTATAACGAGTCGAACGCGGCGGTTTTCTTTCGGCGGAGCGTCTCAGAGGCGATTGATCTAAATTGCGGAGCGTTAACTGCGACTAAAAAAGAAAAAAGGGGTGATCACTGCTCGACCTTTTATCGATTTGATCGAACAAAGGCTCCTTTTGTCACTTGCCTATGAAAATTATGAGATGACCTCATGATTCGGGCAACAATTGGCAATTTTTAATGACGATGACCAAGCGGCACGTTATTGCCATGCGCGCAAAATCAGCGATTATGATTGGGGTGTTAGCGAATTACACGTTTCGCGTCACGCGAACGCGCGTGCGATAATCGATTAGAATTGTAATTGCCGTTTTTAACAATTGGTTTTTGTGTATTTACAACATGCGGTTTTGATTATTCTCTTGATTTCAAGAAAGGTGATTGTCAAGTTCATTTGGAAGCTTCTAGAACAATTTTAAATGATATAGCGTTTCTAGACGTTTCCAAACCACATGCCGCACATACACTAATTCCGTAAAATCGGCTTTACGGATGCTAATCTCGAACAACGGATATTCAGTTTATGTATGACAGAGCAAAGGGCAATGCTTCAACAGCAGCGCGCTTGTATCATGCAGCTTATCCGAATCGCCGACAGCCAAGAAGAACGTTTAGCAAAATTTATCAACGCTTACGTGAGACCGGACAGTTCAAACCAAATTTAGTTGATTGCGGTAGACTACGACTTGTTAGAAGTGTCCTGCATTCGAGAAAAATATTTTACACACAATTGAAGAAAATCCTGGAACATCTTGTCGAAGAATTGCCCTGCAAGAAAGATCAAGCCATCACACTGTGTGGAACATTTTGCACGATCAACTTTTGCATCCCTATTATGTCCAGCACGTTTAGGCTCTTCTACCAGTTAATTTGCAACAATGGATCACTTTTTGTCAATGGCTTCTTCATCGATGCAATTAAGATTTACAATTTTTGTGCAATATTTTGTTTACTGATGAGGCATCCTTCAGGGATGGGATCAATAACGTTCATAATATACATGTTTGGGGAAATAAAAATTCTCGTGCTATCACAGCATCATGACATCAGCATCGTTTTTCTGTAAACGTTTGAGCAGGTATTTTTGGAGATCATCTAATCGGACCTTACATTTTGCCTAATAGACTAACAGGATAAGTGTATCTTAATTTTCTCGAAAATAATTTATTCGAACTTTTGGGAGATATTCCTTTACAACATAGACAACGAATGTGGTTCATGCACGATGGTACCCCTGCCCATTTCTTCGTTAATGTTAGATGCCATTTAACCAATCGTTTTCAAGAAAAATGGATAGGACGTGGCGGTCCAGTTGTATGGCCACCTTGCTCACCAGATTTAAATCCGTTGGATTATTATCTATGGAGACACTTAAAGAGTATGTGGATATATGCCACATCAGTTGATACAATAGATGAATTGACTCAGAGAATTGAAAACTGTTGTCAACAAATACGGAATAAATCCGGAATCTTTGAATGTGTTCGATCTTCAATGAGGAGATGTGCCGAATTGTGTGTTGAAATGGACGGAGGGCACATTGAACATTTATTGTAAATTTAAGCTATTTTCTATTTTTCACAGAAGAAAATGCTTCATAACTCAGAAATAAAAGATTTTTGGAGTACTGTTCATTAAGACTTTTTAGTTTAACGAGTACTACAAAATTTGATACCTTTTGGGAACACCCTGTAAAGCGGCATCTGAAGCGTGAAATTTTACATTTTCACGATGCGAAGGGCAAGGTGGATGAAGAATTCCCGCTGGTTATTCGCGCCAACAACAATACGATAAAAAGTAAGATCAAATGCGCCTATCGGATAAATTTTGCAAAACCTTACAACATTGACTCGCTGCTGGGATTTTCGTCGAATCGCGTGTTGAAGCCACGACAGTGGCACGAGTCGGATGTGCCGATAAATATCAATGTAAATATCATACGTATCGAGTACAACGTGACTATGGGTGCGTACAGCAACAACACGTGCATGCACACGATACACAAATTTTCGCTGAGCGTGCCGCCGGGATATAAGATATCGGAAAGGCCGACACAGATCATTTACTTTCCGATCATTGTACGGAGCATTACGGATCTAATGATTCGCGTGGTGGACCAAGACAATCGATTGCTTGATTTTCGCGGAGAAGAGATCACAATTAGATTGCATGTACGGCGGTGCTAACATGAGATGTTTGTGTTAAACGAATAGCCGAAACAAACAAGAGATACACCTTTTACTGGAGAGACTACACCTGGAAAGAAACTCACTGCGTTCAACATTGTATTCTTAAAGTCGTTGGGTTTCATCGTATGAAATGATTGATATCCTGAACATTACCGGTGAGCCGATCTTTGACGACTGCATCGTCAAGATTAAGACTCACTCATACAATCCGTATGCCAACACTACGTTTGGACATAGCGACGAGATACAGATATCCATACAGCAGCAAGATTTGTACACGTGCGACAGTTTTCTCTACATCGAAGGAAGATTGAAAAATAAAAATGATTAGATGTCAATCACGCTTGGAAATAATTGCGTGACGTTCATGTTTGATGAAATTCGATATGAACTGAACGGTATGGAGATTGACCGCAACAGAAATGTTACGAACTATCAAGAATTATGTAACAATGACGTACGACAAAGCTTTGATTGCCCTGAACGCAGGATGGAACTCTAGATCCGACACGGAGGAAGGATACTTTAATTTTTGCGTGTCGCTTAACATGCTGTTAGGCTTTTGCGAGGATTATAAACGCGTGGTCGTCAACTCTTGCCACGAATTGATTTTGATACAAGCACGTAACGATTACAATTGCTTAATGGGAAATCCTATGACGGAGCCTGAGGTTGAATTATTCAAAATGCAGTGGCGGATGCCTTACGTTGCGTTAAACGAGATCAATAAATTATCAATGCTGCGAGCATTGGAAAGCGCTCGTTATCTAAGCATGAGTTTTCGTTTGTGGGATCTGTACGAGTATCCTCTGTTACAGAATACCAAGCATTCATGGGCTGTTCAAAACTTGAGAAGCCACGATATGTAGAATTTGATTGCAAGGAGAATGTGCTCGCCAATACTACCACCTATTGCCTCATCATATAACAATCGTGTAATCGAGTACTGTCTGGTGTCTAACGTAGTACGCAAGATTATGTAAATTGCGAGGTCAGCAAGTATTTAGAACTTTAAAAGAGTGAGAAAAACTGGAATAAAACACAGTTTTGAAAAAATTGCTCGTCATTGTCATACTAACGTTTGTGGATCTACAAGGATTCGTTAACAAGAAATTTATTGTCAAAGAAATAGCGATGCTGAAACAGGGGATCATTCTCGCATATATTACATTTTTACGAGTCCCGTGCCATGGAAATTTTTGACAAGATCCAACATCCGACAAGTCTTGCACTTCCTAGTTGAATGCTTATCACCATGGATTGCGATGGGATGATCCCATACAGCGTCAAATCGCCTGGTCGATCATGGCGACTGTATTTGAAGATTATGCTATCGTATACGTCAAGGGACGCGAGAAACGAACGTGGCTGTGCTTCTGGACGAGGAGCGAGAACGCATGTACATCAAAATCTTGGATGCAGTTTACGAAGACATAGAATTTTTAACTAATCTGAATGATTGTAATACTATACGATGTGAAAAACATGCAAAGAATTGTGCTTTGCAAAATGTATTTAAAATATTTAACTGTGGTGGTCGCGACGTCAGGAAGAATTGTAAGATTTTTAATAAAATGTATGTTATGTCACATTAATATGTTTTTATTTCCGCTATTCTGATCAGTAGCATGTAAATAAATAAATAAGTATATATATATATATATATATATATATAGAGCAGATGGAGTTGGAAATGGACTGATAACGGTCTGATAGCTGTTTATTTCTATTAAATATTAGTCTGATGACTGTTAAATATCAGTCTGATAGCTGTTAAATATTAGTCCGATAATTGTTTAATAGATATACGTTTAATTGCGCTTCAATACGAAGCGCTACAAGCGACAAAATGCTGAGGTGGAAATCTTTCGAGCGCGACGTCTTCTCGTATACTTTTGGCTTTTTGTCGCTGATATATTGATTATGACAATCTAATAACTGATGATCTAATTGCAACTAATAAATGCTGAAGTTTATTCGTGGAATCGTTCGAACGCGTGATATATTTTTTCGGCTGAGGTATAAACTTTTGATCGGGATGTTGTACTTTTGCCTGCTGGACGCATTGATCTAATTATAACTGATAAAAATGCTAAAGTTTATTCATAAGATCATTCGATCGTGATATACTTTTCGGCTGAGGTGTAAATTTTGATCAAGGCAAATTTTGATCTTTTTCTCGGAATGGTATCATGTTCCACGAACATCTTTACTATATAAAATATCGTACAGCCCCGCAGTCAATCAGTCTGTTTGTCGAGTTTTCTTGTCGGTTAGTAAGTCCGTAAGCTTTGAAAAATGACAAACATCAATAATTCAGTGCACCAATGGATTAGTCGTCGATACACATTTTTTGGTGCAAAAAGCTGAGGCTCTATTCGAACGATTACAGGCTACCCTTCAAAGATCTTCTACCACTGAAGTGTCTGATGGACTAAAATTAAATTTGGATATCAGCGATGTCAATCCGTAGTTGGGACAAATGTAAATATTTTATTCTTAAAACCAATAATTAATAGTGTAAATTATTATTGTTATTATTAATCCTTAACGTTCAAGTAAAAATGTCATAACGGTTACACTTGGATCAAGACGATGTCACGCCCAAACTTTTGAATGGTTTAAGTAATGCAAATGTGAATCGTCGATTTGCGTAAAGGAGGCATGGCAGTGTTTTATGCCTTACTTAACGCCAAGATACTGCCATATTTCTAAATAATTTTATGTTATTCTAGATTTTAATCCACTTAGAAAAATCATCGAAAATTAATGACCAAACTTTCGTGGGATCCCACATTCTCCAGTGTGAGTGTTAAAGATTAATTGTAAAAATGCATTTGGACTAGATGAGAAAATATTCATACAGAGATTTAGTTTTGATAAAAATAAATGATAAAATTTTATCACTTTAATGGGTCGATATTTTCAATTTTTCTGGATATCTAACATTATCGCAAAGCATGTCGGTATTTACTCGCATTACTAATTTTTTATATTTTATTTTATTCCAGGCACCGCGGACATCATGGCGCAACTGAACGAAATGTTTGATGTGATGACTGAGAAAATGATTGATGATGGTTCGTGTTGGAGCGAAGAATTTATTAAAATTAAATTGACCGACACGTTTTACTTATTATACATACATATATTGTATATACATACATATGTAAAAATAAAAATTAAATAAATATACAAGTTAACTCATTGTTCACATTTATTTGCTTTTTTCATTACACAATCGCACGCGACCGACCATCGCGCAGTGCGAATAATTATATAAGATAAGATAAAATAAAATAAAATAAAATATATAATATAACATAATAAATAAATAAAATATTAAAAGTAATAAAAAAGGCTCTGTACTAATAAACAAAGGTAGTATAAAAGCAGGGCAACGAGCCAATAACGTATAAAAGAATTTTAATTTAAATAAGAAAAATTAATACAAAACAATTAAAATAAAATAAAACAAACGTTTCAACTCCAATCGAGTCATTTTCAATGCAATCTTACAATAATATAAACATC
>JAANIC010006349.1:73109-182632 GCA_017607545.1 Acromyrmex charruanus
GTGTTGGTCTGTCTCGACGCAGAAATTGTAACAATTTGTTCCAATAGTCATGTCTAAAGCTTTTATAACTTTCATTAGGCTGCTAATACCGTCGTTAAATGTGCATATGGCAAGATTTACAGCAATATCCAACACGATTTTTCCACTTGATCTAGACTTTGGGGCCATCGACCAAACTGTAGCATTGAAGCTTTCATTGCTGTTCTGAGTGAAGCCACCTATGCATCGATTTAAAAGGTCGTCACTACTTAACGCCTCGTAGATCGGCTTCACGGCGTTTAAAACTTCTTCCGAAAGAGCTGCCTTATGAGAAAAATGATCTAATGTGTTAGTGGCTTTTGCTTTTTGCCACGAACACCAGGAATTTGCCGTAAACGACCGGTACGAGAATTATTATGGCCATGAGACATTTTTTTTCTTAATCTTGAGGGTTAATCTTTAAGGAAGGTTTTAAACTAATAAAAAAAAACCGATTTTTTGAAGTCGCAAGGTGGCGTAACCCCTTGACTAGACCCTTAAAAAGACTATTTTATTGTATCACGAAATGGATCACATTTTACATTTTTTTCTCGTTGTGTATTATTGGATTACTAAGGTACTCTTAACAGATTTACTAAGGTACATTATCATATTACTAATTTTTTCAATTAATGTGATTAATATTGATTCTTTTTGTTTACGGTTACTTTTCCAGAATGTTCTTATGACTTTGTTAATTCTTGATAAAAATGACTCGCAGCGTATTACACAGACAGTTAAAATTTTATATTAAGGAATTGTAAGAATATTGCAAGATTATGTACGAATTTTTAATTTAGAACGATGTTTATATTATTGTAAGATTGAATTGAAAATGACTCGATTGGAGTTGAAACGTTTGTTTTATTTTATTTTAATCGTTTTGTATTAATTTTTCTTATTTAAATTAAAATTCTTTTATACGTTATTGGCTCGTTGCCCTGCTTTTATACTACCTTTAAATAAAATATTCCGCGTTCGAGAAGAGGATGACGACACATAAGAGGAAAAATGGTAAGTATTAATAGTAAGTATACATGGTAAATATTGACCTCGCGCCATGTCTTCACCGCGATGCGGACGCAAGTTTCCGTTCACTTCCGCTACGTAATTTCCCGCTATGTAATTTCCCATACTCGGGACATCCCTCCCCCTGCACCGCCATCCCTGCGACATTTTTCTCCTCTTCCCCCCCCCCCTTTTTTGGTAACGGAGGGGAAATGCCTAATGCATACCCCGGGCCTCGGGGGAGAGTCCGGGGTTATGTGGGGCTTGCACCCACTAAAACCCCTCCGGGTGTTCTGCACAAGCCATAGCTGAGGGGCTCCCAGGAACGTGTGCAGTATACTTCTGGGAGCCCCTCTGGCCGGTCGGCTGTGGCCGACAGTCTTTCCCGCCTGGGGTCGTCGGAGAGACGGCCCTGGGCGATGCAAAGGCACTGACTGCCCGATTCGGGCGCTGGGAGGGGCACCACCCCCGCGCCTGCCACCCCGGTTGTTGTTGGGGGGCGGGAGTTGGGGATCCTGGCCACCGCCCTACAGATACGGAGGGCCAGCCGCCGCTGCATACTGTGCAGCCTTTCCTGTATTCGGCGGCTGGCCAGGGCCTTCCCACACCATACCTGGGCCCCGTAAAAGGCCCCGGACAGGACGGCGTGCATATACGCCCGCCTGACCGACTCATTCGGACCGCGGAGATTGGGCATGAGGCCGAGCAGAGCGTCTGCCCAGCGGCCCAATCGCGGGGCTAACTCGTCGAAGTGTTCGACGAAGCCCCAGCGACCATCCAAGGTGAGGCCCAGATATTTGATCGTGGGCCCCACCGGGACGCGGACATCGTCCACCACGATATGTGCCTGAGGGGGCACCCCGCTCTTCGTCGTGAAAAAATATTGCTTCCGTTTTTGCGGGGGCCACCCTCAGGCCTAACTCCCTTATGGAGCCGATCACACACGCCACTGCGACGTTCGCCGTTCCCACGGCTCTCTCCCAGGTCGTGCGCCCGGCTACCACCAGCGTGTCGTCCGCGTAACAGACGACGCGGCAGGGGGGGGGGGGGGTAGGGCCGCCCGGAGAACGCAGTCGTATGCGACGTTCCAGAGTAGGGGGCCCAACACGGACCCCTGTGGAACGCCGCACGACACGTCCCTCCGCTGCTGGAGTCTCCGTTTATCGTGGAACTCCAGCTGCCTGTCCCGGAAATAGTTCTCAACTGCGGCGACCAGATAGGGGGGCAAGAGATGGTGTTTTCTCATAGCCCCCACTACCCGGCCCCATGGGACGCTGTTGAAGGCGTTGGCGATGTCCAGGGACACCGCCAACACCACTTCCCCACCCGCGGTCATTTGCTCCGAGAGGGCTCTGACCTGCCTGACGGCGTTGATTGTCGACAGGCCCCCCCCGGAAGCTCCTGGAAGAGATAGATTAGGACCATCCCGGGACAGGTGCCGGATGACTCGCTCCAGCAGTTTTCCCGCATCATCCAGCAGGCAAATTGGCCTATAAGCGGAGGGACTCTCCGCCGGCTTACCCTCTTTGCGTAGGAGGACAAGCCTGGCCCTCTTCCACGACCCGGGAAAGATACCTTCTCTGAGGCAGCTCGTGAAGAGCTGCCTCAGTCGATGGGGGCCGCGGCGAGCCAGACCCTGCCGTGAATGCCAGAGAGTCCGGGCGCCCGTGGCCTCCCCTTCAGGGCGAAGGCCTTGCCCATCTCCTCTCCGGTGACGCTCAGTTCCTCCGTCCATCAGGACGGCGGGCCGGCCCTCTCGGGAATGTCCCTTTCCCTTGTGGGAAAGAGGGCGGCCACCACATCCTCCAGAAACCGAGCGTCCAGGGTTTCCGTTATCGGGGGGACCCACGGACGAAGTTTTTTCATCACTATTCGATAGGGCTTCCCCCACGGATCCCTGTCCAGGGAGGAGATCAACTCGCGCCAGGCGTCGGTCTTCGCCTTCCTAATGGCCGCCCTAAGGGCGCTCCTTGCGTCACGGAGCGCCCCGGCGGCCATTTCCTTCTCCGCGTAGGTGCCCCGCCGCCTGCGGCGAGTATACTTTCTTCTGACAGCCACGGTGGCCCGACGTAGCTCGGCCAGCTCCTCGGACCACCAGTAGGCTGCCCTTCTCGCCACAGGATGGTAGCGGGACATCGACGCGTCGCACGCGCGCGACATGGCGTCCCCGAGCCACTCGGCCTCCTCCTACACCGTGCGGGCCGGGTCACGTTCCGGCCAGGTGGAGGAGAGGAGACTCATCTCGAGGGCGCCGGGGTCCAGCCTTCGCAGGGCCCATCGACGCTCCGTCTCACGGCGTCTTCGTGACACCTCCGCGGGGGTGGACACCAGCTCCATACGGATCAGGCGATGATCCGTCAACTCCCCGAGGGAGCCGGCGTCCACGTGCCATCCTCGGATCTTGATGGCCGCCGCGGGGGTCGCCCACGTCAGGTCGACGATGGACTCCCCCCGGGCCCCCACGAAGGTGCTGGCACAGCCTTTATTGAGTAGAACGAAGCCATGCCTCGCCGCCCACAGCAGGGTGCTGTCGCCCCTGAAGTCGGTGGATGGGGAATCCCACTCCAACGCATGGGCGTTGAAATCCCCACCCACCAGTATCGGCCTGGGGGAGCGTCGGCGTATGTGCTCCCCTAGAGACTCCAGGGCGTCCTCGTATTCCCTCCTGCCTAGGCGAGGAGGGAAGTAGCACCCCGCTACGTCGATGGGTCCCCACTCAACCAGCGTGAACCCCTCCCCCGCCGATATGGGAATCATCGGCGGGGTGTCGCGCGCGTGCCGGCTGACCACCGCCACCCGACCCAGAGAGTCCCCCGCCCAGTTGGGGTGACTTTCCGGGATTCGATATGGGTCAACGGCGATGGCCAGTCCTCCCCCCCACTCGGCGAGGCACTGCATGAGCATGCTTTGTGCCCCGACTGAGTGGTTGAGGTTCGTCTGGGCGAGGGCGAAGAACATTATTTGGTCCCTCGCTCCACGCCCTCCCCGACATTCGTCTTGTCGGTCACTTCCCTGGCCGCCGCGGGTGTTTCCTCCACGACGGCCATCTCTATGTCGACCACGGCCGACGGCGCTTTCGCCATGGTCGCCGCCGCGGGGGTCTGCCCCGCGACGATGGTAGGGAAGCCGCTGGGCTTCTGACCTCCCTTCTTCCCTTTTGCTTTGGCGGCGGCACATCCGCCGATGCGGTGTCCCGAGGGGCGGCCAAGCCCACGGCACGCGGGGCAGTCGACCCTGGCGCGGCACTCACGCGTCGCATGGCCGATGCCCTCGCACCGGTAGCAGCACCCGGAGCGATCCACCGTGCTCGTGCATTTTTGTTGCACGTGTCCCGCTTCGAGACAGCGGAAACATTGGAGGCTCCGGGTCGGCAGCAGGGTTACCCTGCAGCTCGACCACCTCACCTTAACGCGAGAGGCGGCCACCAGCTGTTTGGCCGCCTCTACGGGGCACCTCACCCAACAGGTGCCGAGCCCGTTGGGGGCCCTGCTAACGGCAGCCCACCTTAAAGTCTTGCGGGAAGCGCCCGCAAGCCACCGCGAGCTCCTCGGTCACCTCCGTGGGTGTGGCCGAGTCGTCGAGCCCGGAGACTCGGATCTCGGCCGTCTTCAACGGACGGGAGATCCTTACGTCGTCTCGGTCCGCGAAGACAGCCGACAGTTTATCGGCCATCGTGTCGGCCTTGGCTCGGTTCTCCGGGCTCACTTCCCATATGAGGGCCCCTGTGATGGTCCTCCTGAGACGGAGATCCTCGATCCCCACGTCCTTAAGGGAGATCGAGGATCTCGCCTTTCCCACCACCTCTTGGTAGGTGGTGGGGTCGGCACACGTTACCGTGATAGCCGCCGAGCTGGGCGACCTAAGCTTTGGAGGTGGGGGTGGCTTCTTACCGGAGATTTTGGGACCTCCGGCAGTGTCACCCTTCTTCGCTTCCCCACCCGCTTTTCCTCCGCTCCCGGTCTTCGGAGCGGGGGCCGCAGGCGCGTTGGCGCTTTTAGGCGGCCGGGGCGGCGCCATCTCATTTTTCTTCGCCGCCTTGGCGGCCGCTCTCTTGGCCGCCCTCGAGACGACCTGCGCCCAGGTCTCCTCGTTGGCGTCCGCCGGACGCATCCCGTCCCCCGCTGTTTGGGGGACATTAGACGCGGGGGGCGACCGGTCCCTCTTCGCGGCGGGAGGAGGTATTTTGGCGCTTCCCCCCGCTTTAGGGGCGGCCTTAGTCGCCTTTTTCGCCGGTTGGGCAGGAGGCTGTCCGTTCCGTGCCTTTTGGGCCAGCGCCACCCCCATCTCCCGCAGGAGGCGGGGCAGGAGCCTTTCGAGGATCCTCTCGATCTTTTGATCCTCGTCATCTTCACGGTCGGTCCTCCCTTTCCTTTTTTGGGTAGGGGATCTCCCACCGACAGGTGCAACCCTGTCCGCGGCGGTCGCCAGGGGGTTTATTTATTTTGAAATCCCCTGCAGAGGAGGCCTGAAGTATGGAGTCTTCAGGTCCTCCTCCGTGACCGCCACGCGAGGCCGCGGCTCCTCCCCCTTCGCGGGAGCGGTCTTTCGCCCCCGTGTTCTAATGGGGCCGCGGGCGCCGGTTGAGCTTTCGAGACCCGACCACTCCATGATCGAATCCCACTCAAGGCCCGGCGCCCCGTCCCTCTCCGACGCCGCTGTACAGCGGAAGGTCGATCTCTCCCTGTCTCTATCGCGCTCCAGGATCGCGTTCCTGGATCAGAGGAGGACCAACTCTCTCTCGAGCTTTCGCTTCTCCTCCGCCCATGCCACAGATCCGGAGCGGTCAGCGCCGTCAGCCGCCAGGTCGCCGTCGCCCGCCCTCGTTACCACTGAGCTGAGGGCTGCGGACAACTTAGTGTACGCCGTCCACAAGTCCTTCACTATATCGCCTTTAATATTCTTCGATTTTTCGACAGCTTTAGCGATAGTTTCAAGCTCGCGCGTCGCCATAGCGACAACCGCGCACAGGGGATGCTCGTCGAAATCTAAGGCGAGTTCAACGGCCTTCTCCCTGGCTCTCCTGGCGGACGTGGAGGAAGATTCCACCTCCGAGTCTATGATGGCCCGGTGGTCCCTCCTCAACTGCCGGGCCTTAGCCTTATCGGCCCTCTTCGCCCTGGCTTCCGCCGTGAACTTGCCGGCGTGCTCAGGATTCAGGGCCGGCCTGCCTCTAAACCTCTTCGTGGACTCTCCCTCGGAATCCGAGGAGGAGACCACGAACTCGGCCGTCCGTTTCCGGCCCTCCCGGCTCTCGCTACCGAAAGACCCCAGCAAGACCGTAGATCCAGCCCTCGATAGGGCACCCTCAGAGGCAGCAGCCTCAGCGCGCGACCCGACCTTGCTGCAGGCAGGGCCGGGACGCGATTTGCGAGGGTTACTGCCCTCGGTTTCGCCCTTGGTTGAGCGAGTATTCTCCTCGACGCTCTTGGCAGAGCGTATCCCGTCCGCATTGTTTGAATTGATATTATTAGTATTAGACATTGCAAATATGCCCACGGCCCGCAGCGGCTCCGCCAGCCAGGGTGTACCCTCACCCCACCCCCGGAAGACCAGGGGGGGGGGGCCCGAGTTCCGCCGGGGAGCTGGCATATGGCACGGGTCCCCGGCATGTGTCATCGGGGACGCTGGCCTCCAGCCCCTTACTTCTCGTGAGTGGATGTGGTGCAAGTCCACTCACGAGTTTCGGGGGTCCCTCGCCTCCGACCTCGAGGGCACCGCTGCGGGTGGCGCCATCCGGGACGGCCCCATGGACGGTTCAGGTCACAGAAGCAGCGCCCCTTCCGGACCCTAGCCACCGTAGCCAGCGTGATGTGCGCCGCTCGGTATCCCACTTCGGAAGGGACGCCGTCATGGAGACACCGGGCACAACTACTCAACGTCCCCCCTGGCCCCGACCTCGGAATACGTCCGAGCGGCCCGGAGGAGGCGGGGATCGCGCGCCCTGCCTCGGAATACGTCCGAGCGGCCGCGCGACCCCCTGCTCCGAGAGAGACGGATGGCTCCGCGACGGACCGAAGTCCGCGCGGCCCCGTCCTTCCCTACGGACAGAGTCCGCACTTCTCGAGGCGGGAGANTCCGGTGCAATGAGCCGAAGCTCTCGGAGACCCCGTCCCCCCCAGTGGTATGAGCCCGCAGCCAGGAGCACCCAGCATACGGGCTGACCCGCCTTGCGAGAGCACCCGCTCGACACGTTCCACACCCGAGGGGACCACCCCAACCCCCACTAACGAGGGGTGGGGAGGGCACCACGGGACCCCGGGTGCGGTGAGGGTCGAAGCCCACACCCGCACGGGCAGGGAATAGAAATTCCTAACGGTGCCGGGCGATTGGGCCGCCAACCCTTACCGGCACACTGGGGATCCGTCACGAAGGGACGAAACCTCCAGGAGTCCCTCCCACGAGGAGAGGAGACCCCCTTGGGGTGCCGGACCCGGGGTACAGACTCCTCCCGTTAGGAAGGAGTCCGTACAGGCTGCTCTTAGACCCCCACGTGTCGCAAAGCGACCCGTGGGGGAGCCCCCTCACCACGACAAGGTGGCAACCCACGAGGGGGTTCTCCTCCTCCCCTGTGACGTCACCCTCTCGCCTAGTGACGTCACCCTTCTCCTCCCCGCGGACCCCTGCGCCGCGGGTATCCCTTCCCAACCCCTTCTCAAAGGAGTTAGAACCGGCCTTTTATCTACTTAATACATAAGCTGAAAAAATAAGCAGATTAATAAAAATTGCAATGAATTAAGTGAATACAATTTTTTTAAATGACTACAAAAGTGTATTTGTCACTATACCGTTCCGCTTTCTGGAAATTGCGTTCCATTAGGAGATAAAAACAAGCGGAACAGAATGCGTGGAAAGACGGTAAATTTAATAAAGTTTAGCTAATTTTGTGTGCCGCGTTTCCGCATTTCCGCATTTCTGCGCTCCATGTAATCGTACCTTAACAGATTAGTACATGCAAACTCTGCGAAAAACGGTTTTAAGCTGTGTCATTTTTTTCGAGAGCTAGAAAGATGAAAAATTTGGGCTGAAACACAGGACGACAAGACTGGATTCCATCTAATAATTCAGTGTTATGTGAGGTCAGTAAAAATTTGCTTTTGTGATTTTTTAATATAAATAAATTATTAAACGATGTATGTTGTATATTATTCCACGTACATTTCAAATGTAGACTGAATCGAAGACTGGAACAACAAGCGTATGCTGTCAAAAGATGTTATTCCAACCATGTTTGATGAACTCGTACTTCAGAAGTCCTGTATATACTGACACAGGAGGTATATATAGGATATATGATTTATTACTTTGTATTAATATACAATTCTATCATCACTGATAATATTTTGGATGTAAATTGACAAATTGTATATATACTATAATAACGTATTATAATAAATATACCTAATAAAAAATTAAATATACTCTTAAAAATGTAGTTAATACTCCTAAAATCCTATTTTTAGACTCATCATGTTTTTAGGCTCTTCATTTTCATGTTATTTATTCTTATACAAATTTAACTTTCATTCTATTTATATTTACCTCTGTTGTCATTCTTCTTCAGTTTCAACAACAAAAAATCTAAAAAAAAAATCAAGGCGAATGAGAGTCAGCGTACTAGTTAATACGCAATTTTAAATCTTTATTTCAGAAAATAGAATCTTTATTCCAAAAAAATAGTACATTTCAATTCACTTTGGAGTCCTCAGCAATACAATTTAAAAATATCAATCCCTTCATGAAGAAGAAAAATTCCCTTCCAAGAAAAAAAATCCATCAGATTAACAGATTTGATGTTGTAATCCCAAGACATAGAAGAAATTCATCTCGACATTGAACCAATTAAAACTTTATTATCACTAAAGAGTACCAAGTTAAAAATCACATGTTGATTGCAGCTTGAACGAAACATGACTCAGTCATGTTAATTTTTAATTTGATATTCATTGATGAAAAAAAATTTTAATTGGTTTTGATCCAATGTCGAGACAAATTCTTTCTATATCTTGGAATTACAACATCAAATCTATTAATCTGATAGTGATTTTTTCTTGGACATGAAGAGATTGATATTTTGAAATTGTATTGCTGAGAATGGTTCCAAAGTAAATTGAAACGTATTATTTTTTTAAATAAAAATTCTATTTTCTGGAATAAAGATTAAAGATTGCATATTAATTATCACGCTGACTCTCATTTGCCCTAATTTTTTTGGATTTTTTGTTGTTGAATTTGAGAGTCCGCAGAAAGATTATTATTATTTGGAATTTACGCTTTTTTATTCATTATAAAATCATTGGCTCTCTTCCTCTGCGTTTAGCAGAATATTTATTTTATAATTGTTGAAAATTTTCTTCACGCTGATTGAATTATGTTCTTAGACTTAGAGGAATGGTCTTATCTCAGCAGACATTCATAAAACAACACGATTGCGTTCTGCTAAACGTATTCATTGTTATATACAATTTCAATTTTACACTTTAGGTTGTGTTTCAAAATTTATTACCAGTACTGAAAATCTATAGTTTACGTTGCGTGCATTATAGATTTTCAGTAGTGGCAATAAATTTTTTAACATAACTTCAGTTTTACACTTCACATTTGAAAATGCGCGAGTGTTTCGATGTGTTTCTGGTTTTGCCTCATTCACGCTCTATTGGCCATACTCTTATTATAGGTACTCTACACCAAGTGAGTGCGTCCTTTTCTAAATGAGGGCTACTCCCACTCCTCCTCCTGGGACTGGACACTCGCTCTTGTAAAAAATCAGAACGTATTTCTGCGCCATCTGAGTAAATAGATAGAGTTTTAGGAATTATAAACTTCAACATTCCTGCTCGATTGTTAAAATTTCACTGAAGTTTTATTGCAAAAATAAGTATTATTGATTAGAATCATATTTCCAAAGATACACGACAAAATTATAATAAAAAAAGTTAAGTTATAAGAAAGGTGGCAGGAGAGTAGAAGGAGATGTTGAAGAAGGAGGTGTAATGAATTAAGGAAGAATGGACGATTAGAGAAGAGAATTGGAATATGGCAAGGGAAGAATTTAAAGGAAGGATAGAGAAAATAGAATGAGAATTGGAGAGGATAAGGATAGGAAGGATGGAGGAAGCGGGAAGGGAAGAGAGAATGAAGGAAGATAAGAATAAAAGGGAGGCGGAAAAGGAAAGGGAAAGAGAGGAAAGAATGGAGAAATTAATTTAACAAGATTAGGGAATTAGAAAGAAGATGGGAAATGAAAAAAAGAGGGGATAGGAGAAAGAATATCATAATAAAGGAAATGAGAGGAGGGAAGAGGATGTAAAAGAAAGAGTAGAGGGAATATGGAAACATTTGGGAGTAATAGTTGAGGTGGAAGAGATAAAGAAAATAGAGTGGGGTAGAAGAGAAAGAGGGAACATGTGAGTAGTAAGAGTGAGGAGGTGAAAAGCGAGATTTTAAATAAATGAAAGCTGTAAGGTAAAGAGGTGTGGATAGGAGAATATTTACATGGGAGGAAAGAAGGATAAGATGGAAGATAAGACAGATAGTGATGAGAGAGGAAATATAGGGAAATAGAGTAAGAGAAGGACATTGGGGATTATAGATTGAGAGCATATGGTGGAAATGGGAGGAAGAGAAAGGATGGAAGGAGCTAGAGGGAAGTAAGGGGGAAAGCAATAAACGAAGGAGGAAAAGAAAAGGTGAAGGATTGGGCAAGAGACGCAGAAGCAGAGGGACTAAGAGGAGGGAGGGGGAAGAGGAGGAGGACAAGAGGGAAGGAAGGAGAGAGAAGGGAAAGAAGAAATGGAAGAGAAGTGCGAGGGAGAAAGGGATTGAAAATAGCCTTCTGGAATGGGAAATAAAGACAGAGAATTTTGGAAAACATTAGAGGATTGGGAGCTGTTGGTCTTGATAGAAACATGGATGGAGAAGAAAACTGGGGAAAAGTTAAGGAGAAATTGCCAAAAGTACAGATGGGAGCAAGAAGGAAGAACAAGAAAGGGAGAGCGATGGGAGGAATGATAGTGAGAGTTAAAAAGGAATTAGCAGAGCATGGAGAGAGAGAGAATATGAAAAAGGAGGGGATAATAGAAGGAAGAGTTAAGTATGGAAAGAGGAAGGGTAATAGGGGTATATGTGAATGGGGAGATGAGGAAGGATTAGAAAAGAGGTCGATGGATAAGAAAGTGAATGAGGAAGGAAAGAGACTGATAGAATATATTAAGAAAAGGAGATAGTTGATAGTAAATGTGGGTATCAGGGGTGGTGAGAAGGAGAATTGGACGTACACTGGGAGTAGAGGGAAGTCTGTGATAGACTATGTGCTAGTGAACAAGGAGATAAGGGAGAAAGTGAGTCTAGACATAAGAGAGCAGGTAGACTCGGATCACCACTCAGTAGTGATACGCATGAGAGACGGAGAAGGGGGGGGGTAGAAAAAAAGAGAAAGAGAAAGGAAGATGAAAGAGGGACATGGGATAAAGAAAAAGAGAATTATTTAAAACGGAATTAGGAAGAGTGGAAATGATAGAAGGAAAAGTACAAGAAATATGGGGAGAACTTGGAACAAGAGTGAGAGACACTTTGAAAAAGATAGAGAAAGATAGAGGAGGAGGGAGGGGAAGAAGAAAAGGATGGTGGGATAAGGAATGTAAAAGGAAAAAAAGGAGGTTAGGAGGGAGTTAAGGGCATGGAGGAAGGGATTGAAAGAGAGACAGGAGTATAGGAGGGATAAGAGAGAATATAGAGAGTATGTGAGAGAAAGACAAGAGGAAAATAAAAGATGGGAGAGGGAAATAGAGGAAGCAAGAACAGAGGGGCAAGTGTGGAGAGTGACAATTAACAGCGAAAGGAAAAAGTGGAAGAGATTGAATAAGGATATAGAATTAGAAGAGTAGGAGCAATCTTTCGTAGATAATTAGGCAGAGTGGAAAATAAGGAAATAAGAGGAGTAGAGAGGGGAGAAGAACGGGGGGGGAGAAAGGGATTTGGAGAAGGAAGAAATAAACAGGATAATAAGGAGGCTGAAGGATGGTAAAGATAGGAATGGCTAGAGTACTGGATGAGGTGTGGAGATACGGTGGGGAAGGAATGAGCGTGGTTTTGCAATAAAGTATGGAGGGAGGGATGGCCAAAGAAGTGGAGAGAGGATATAGTTGTGCCAATTAAAAAAAAGAGACGGAGGGTGGTTGTGGAGGATTATAGTCACGATAATGTCGTTGTACAAGATATATGCGACGGCATTAGCGGAAAGGCTGAGAGAGAAAGTGGAGGGGAAGGGCTGATTCCACTGGAGCTGAATCAAACAGGGTTCAGAAAGGGGATGGGAACGATAGATAATATATATACGCTAAATTATTTGGTAAACAGGCAGATTGGGAAAAAGGGAGGGAAAATGACGGCAGCGTTTGTAGATTTGATTCAGTGGATAGAGGAGTGTTAATAAGATCTATGAGGAAAAGAAGAATAAGAGAGCGAATAATGGAGAAGGTGGAGGAAATGTTAAGAGAGGCAAGGAATAGAGTAAGAATTGGGAGGTGGGTTGGGAAGGGGGGGATGAGGAGTATGCTAGAAAGATTGGAAAGACGATAGGAAAGGACTGGAGTTAAATGTAGGAAAGACGAAGATGTTAAAGTTAGGGAGGGGGGAGGGAGAATGAGTAGAATGAATTGGTGGTGGAAAGAAAAAAAGATTGAAGAGATGAAGGAATACAAATACAAATATTTAGGGTATATATCTCAAAGGAATGGAGGACAAGAAAGACAAATGCGGGAAAGGATAGCAAAAGCAGCGACAATAATGGGGCAAGTGTGGGGATAGGGAAGAGGAAATTGGAGAAGAAGGATGTAGATGTTTGATACATTAGTATGGACAGTGATGAGGTATGGAGTGGAGATATGGGATTGGAAAAAAAGGGAGGGGGTAGAAAAAGTGCAGGAAAGGTTCTTAAGATGAGTGCTTGGGGTAAAAGAAAGGACACCGGAATACTTAGAAAAATGTAAACGGAAACGAAAGTCCATAGGGTATAGGTAGAGGGAGTGGCGAAGGGCGTGAGGACGAGTGGGGAGGGAAAGAGGGAGAAAGGGAGGGAGGGAGGGGGAGAGAGAGAGAGAGAGAGAGAGAGAGAGAGCGGAATAGATGTAGGTTAGGTTAAGTTAAGTTAGAGTAAGTTAATGTTTAAGTTAGTGTAAGAGCTATTGTAAGGGAAAAAAACAAATATACATACATACATACGTAACGTATACTATTGTATAATATTTCTTTAGTTTTTCGTATACGTTTCTTGTCAAGAATAAAGGCCTTGGTCAAAGATGTTGTGAAAGAAACGGAACACATTTAGAAAAATTAATTAATGTTAAATATAGTTGTAATGTACAAATGAATATACCCATGAAAACTTATTTTTAATAATATTGTAAAATATTATTTCTACAAGCTGAAATAATACTTGCTTTAATGATATACGGGGTGTCCCAGAACAAACCTTTGTTCTCAAAATGATGTACTCCTGACATAATTCTAAGACAATTTTTCCTTTGCCAAAATTCTGTGTAGTTTAGTTTTTGAATTATATGTCGCATACGAAAGATAGATAGCGGCAGCGCAACGTATCGTCCGACACGGGTTCTCAGTTTCGACCATAGATTTCTTATATATTACCTAGATCACTAACATGCTATAGTTTGTTACAGGTCGACTGAAGCCGAGACGCCATATTTACTCAGTTATCACATACATTACTTTGTAAAGTAGTGTTAGTAGTGTATACTTTGTTTCGATTATAATTTTATTTTTTAAAATAAATTACAAATAAATTGAAAAGATTAATTTATATTTTTTTTATTTCAACAATTAAAAACATGTCTTACAAATGTGCAGTTCCTAATTGCATTTACAAGCATAAAAGTTCTATAAATATATCTTTATTTTGGTAAGTATCTATAATTAATAAACAATAGTTTTACAAGTGAAAAATAATGTAAAATATAAATTATCATAATTTATCAATATTATATATCAAATACTTTACATAAATATTAATTTAACATTATAGGTTACATTTAACGTTTTAGGTTATGCTTTCTATTGTAATATGTTTCAGATTTCCCTTATGCTGATTCTACAATGAGTTGGTAAATGTTGTAACGAAATAAAAAAAATTCGCTGTTACGTTACATTATTATTCATCTAAGACGTATAATTATTACAGGTCAGTCTGCAACTTTTTAATTTTTAAATTGCAGATACGAATTTTTTATTTATTTATTTAGTTGGTAGTTGATAGTCCTAAGTCTCTCTCAGTGAAGTTGACCAATAGTCAACTTATACAACCGACGTTGATTGGCCAACTTCATCGATTGAAACTAAGACTTCCGACTAGACTCATTGTAGAATCAGCATTAGAACAAGAAGATTTATGTAAATTATGGGTAACAGCAATTGGAAGGGAAAATTGGCAACTAACTATTCACAGTCGTGTTTGTAGTTTTGAATCTACCGATTATTTGAATAGATCATATTTAAGACGTTTGAAACAAGATGCTCATAGTATATTCGTATCTGCAGCACGTCTAATTCTTTGGGTTGAAAAGACTTCTAAAACCATTGAAACACCAAGAAATATTAATCTAATCACAAATTATACTGAAACAAGTAACTCAATTTCAACTTCAATGAAAGAGATATAGAAGAATTATCATTATTTAGTAAGAATATTATATTAATATAATATATTAATAAGTTGCATATGCTTTCAAATGTTTGTTGTGTATTAGATTTATTAAATATTATGGTCCGTATTCAGAACACGCTTACAACGATGTTAGCGCTCTAACATGCTATAGTTTACGTTACGCATACTATAGAATTTCAAAGATAAAAGCGCGCTTTTATCAATAAAAACGCGTTCTGAATATGGACCTATACACAGTTATTTTTTAAAAATTTATTTTTAGATTTAAATGGTTTATCGGAAACAGATGATCAACATTTGATTGAGGAAGACAGCCGTTATGTAATATTTCCTTTATATAAGAACACAAATTTATTGTAACACAAATTGAGTGGGTGTGTGGATGCATCGATAATACAGTTGAACATAAATGTCTGAAAAGAAAATTAGATGACATTCCTAGAAAGAAAAAGTTAAAAAAGAAAATAAAAACTCTTCAACAAAAAACTCGTCGATAAACTAGGTCCATTACTACAATGAAAGAATTATTACAAACTTTAAAATCGCGGAATTTTTATTGGAAACAGATGCTATTACATTACTGAAAAATGTTCGAAGGTCTGTCCTTGCATCTATTACAAAACGAAATCTTTAATAAAAATAAAAACTCATTTGGTAAATATTATTGTAATGAAATAAAACAAATTCGCTGTTATGTTACATTATTATTTACCTAAGGCTTATAATTATTGCAGATCAGTCTGCAACTTTTTAATTTTTAAATTGCAAATACGAATTTTTTATTTATTTATTACGATTAATTTTTGTATTTTATTTTTTATATTTTTCTTTTTTTGTGTGCATGTAATTTTTTGTATTTTATATTTTATCTTTTTTTTGTATAGATACACATATTCTATATATATGGGTCACACACACATATATATTGTGCGTGCGTGCGTGCGTGCGTGGGCGCGCGCGCGCGCGCGCGTGTGTGTGTGTGTGTGTGTGTAGGGATTCGACGATTATGAGAAGAACACATTTATCAATAAAGAATGTTTAATAATAACAAGTCAAAATTATACACAGAGAGTGTTATAAAGATTCTCCTCTTTCCTTTTTCTTCTTTTTCGTCTCGCGTTGCCGTCGCCATCTATCTGCTCTTCACAATTCGGCTGTCCTGCTCCATCATCCGTCTCAGATGATATCTTTTCCCCTGGGTCCAAAGTGGTCCATCGTTTTAAATATTCGGTGCAGATAGAGGCTTTTACTGGTCCTCCTTCACAGTTTCCTATTTTTGTGACGTCAATAAGTATCATAGGTTTTTACCTTCGTGATGCGATTCCAGATATTTAGGTTTTAACTTTAAGCCAGATCCTGCTTGCGTACGTTCAATAGCTACCAGATCGTCAAGATGGTACTTATGGGGATCTCTGCATCATAGATTGTAATAGTTTTTGTTTTCGCATTGAACCTTTTCGATCTGTCTCCGAGCATCATGTCTCAATTGTCTTCTTGTATCATCATAATAACGAGTCATTTCCTGCTCAATTGCTTCCATAGTGAGATTCTTGGATTTCATCCTAGTCCCTATCATTAGCTCGAAGGGAGTGGTGTTGATGCTGCGTTGATACGTAGAATTCAAAACTTGTACAGTTTGAACACGTGTTTGTACTATTTGATGGGTTTATTTACTGACATTTTTGCAAGTACCGGGATGATTGTCCGGTTAATCCTTTCGACTTGTCCGTTGGCCCTGAGTAAGCCCACGGTGATTTTAATGTGTTCAATATTTTCCTGCTGACAATAGTCCTCGAATTCGGCAGAGGTGAAGGTGGTACCTCGATCGGAAATAATTCGATACGGATTCGATACGAAAATATCCTTTTGTATTTCTAACTTTTCAATGACATCTTTTGATATTACTGTCTTGGTGGGATATAACCACATAAACTTTGTAAAAGCATCTATGACAGATAAAATGTATTTATAATTCTTGTGAATCGTCTCTAATGGTCCTAAGTGGTCCATGTGGTAGATATATAGTAGCACATCACCTTTGCTCAATGGATGTAAGTACCCCTCTTTTCGGTGCAACTTTTTGTTAATTAAAATCTATTTAACACAGCATCAGTTTGCAATGCATTTTTCGACTTCTCTGTAAAAATTTAAATATACAGGGATAAAACTCCTGTTTCACTTCTTCCGTTCGCCAGATGGCAAAGTGCCCTCTTTTTTGTGCATTCTTTATGATTTCGTTTTGCATAGCGCTAGGTACGAATAAGTCACAACCATGTGAGCATTTGTAGACTAATCCGCTTCGTAGACCAAAATTTTGATATAGGCCATTCTCTAATTGCTTCTTAATGTTCTTAATGGTCTCATCGTTGTCTTGTGCCTTTCTCATCTTAGGAATTATGTCGTGAATAGATTCCATCATCATAATAGGATAACGGCTAAGCGCGTCCATATGCTTTAGGTGTGCTCCCGATTGATGTTCAATGTTAGTGTAATTGTATTCTTCTAAGACTAGAGCCCATCTTGCTATCCGTGGCGTGAGATCTTTCTTAGTTTGCTGAAATGCTGCACAGTCAGTGATAATCTTGAATATTTTTCCTAAAAGATAGATTAGGAACTTGTTAACTTCTACTGCTAGCGCCTCGAGTTCATAGCTGGAATATTTCTTTTCTGCCTCTGATGTTTTTTTGCTCATGAAGTACATGGGATGTAGTTTACCATTTTCGGAAAGTTTTTGTAATAACGTAGCTCTATAGCCGTCGGTATGCACTTCCGTTTCATAGTCTTGATTATAAATATTTAGCACAGGCTCTTCGGTTAAATATTGTTTCAATCGTTTAAATGCTTCGATTTCTTCTTTCTCAAACCGAAACACTTGATTTTTCCTCAGTAAATCGGTTAACGGCTTAGCAATCCGGGAGTATTATGGAATAAATTTCCCGAAATAACTGATTAAACCTAAGATACTTTATATTTTTGTTTAATCGTTCTCGATTCTGGGAAGTTCAAGACTGCCTTTGTCTTCTCCGATGAGAGATACAACTTTCCATTTTCAATGACATGTCCCAGAAATTCAATACGTCGTTCTAGCAGTTTACACTTTTTCTTGTTGATTTCTAATCCGTACTCTTCTGTTATTTTCAGTACTAATTTCAGCTTGTTGACTGCTTCTTCTTCATTCTTTACTGGTATTATTAAGTCGTCGATATAGGGTAATGCAATTTCCTGCATTGCCATGTTGAAGATATCATTAATAAAATGCTGAAAAACAGCTGGCGAATTACAAAGATCAAAAGGTACTTTTCGAAATTGATATTGCCCATCATGGGTTATGAAGACTGTATATTTCTGACTACTTTCATTTATCGGCACATGGAAAAATCCATTCCTCAGATCTAGAGAGCTACACACGAGCATCTTGCAACCTGTCTAAAATATCTTCTATGAAGGATAAAGGATAGCGATCTTTCATTATTCTTTTGTTGATTGCATGATAATGCAGATTCGTGATGTCCCATCTTTCTTTTTAGTTACCACTACTAGACTGGCGTACTCTGATGAACAATTTCGATAATTCCCTCATCAATCAATTATTTCTTGTTCGGTCACGATTCTTCTCTAAGGAAACGATAATCGTCTTGGTCGCGCGTAGATCTTCTGATCCTCATTTAAAGTAATAGTCATCTCAACATTAGATGTCTTGGTCTTTTTAGGTACATAACTATTTAAAATATCTTCTATTCTATATAAATCTACTTCCATTCTTCTTTTCTTACAAATGCTATGCCCTATAGTAGGTGCATTTAACATAACAGCGTAATTCGAGGAAATGATATTATTTAGTTTGGTGCCTTACGAATGATGCTACCTGATTGATATTTACTTTGGCTTGCGACAGCAATTCACTTCCAACAACAGCTTCCATCATCATAGCCTCATCTACTATTACATAAATCATCACGTGGAAATATTCGTCATCAATAGTAATAGTATCCATGAAGTGTCCTATCAGTGTCACTTTGCTTCCATCAAATCCAAAGAAATTTAATGTAGAATAATATCGGTGCGCCTACTTCCTTATACAAGCTTCGATTTATGATATTGAATTGACTGCCGGTGTCTATCAGTACATTGAATTTCTTATCTTTGACCTTTATTGTTTTGTACATACCTTTAGGGGCGCTAAGGCTATTTACAGATTCAGATTTCTTTGAGTCATCTTCCTTCAGCTTCTTTGGTTTCTCGTTTTTGCAGTCAAGTGATTTATATATTGAATACAGTATACCAACATATATTCTCTGTACGAAGAAAGATTTGAGATTTGCGTTCTGCTGCAATCGAAGTGCGTCATAAAATACTTTAAATTTTTTCTTCATCGCGAAAAAAAATTGAAAAGTAGGTTCGTTAACGAAAAATAAAATGTTTTTCATGTACTGCTTCACACTACTACTACTGCTGTCTACTATACACAAAAGGCTTTTCGGTTTTGGAGCCAGTAAACCCAATGCATTTCTTGCAAGTAACTTGATTTTTTATTATACTCAAAACAATGTAGTCCGCAACATTATATAAACTGTGACACTTGAGCGTTTTCAAAACTATTTGATTTTCATCAATTATAGATACATGAGAATTCTGTATAGATACAGGAGATTGAATTGGAGATGGATCATCGCATTTTAGGACATCTCCATTATGCAGCACAGTCAGAAAATTAGACAAGTATTCGCGATTATCTTCGTCGTAATTTCTATGGGATACCGGGTTTCATATATTGTTATCGTTTTTAAATGGTTTTTAAATTGTAGAGCATTAACCATAGAATTTTTGCTTCAGATTGCAGAGAACAAATTTTTGACACAATCTTGTGTAAATCTGCCCAATAACATAAATTGAAAACTATGATTTTCAAATAAAAAATCAGTTATTTCAATAGCTGAAACAGTTGAAATTATACCGATTTGGAACAGTTTTTCCAATCTCCTTTCATCCCTATCTTAATTATCGAAAACAGCTCTACAATTTCCCACAGAAAATCGATCACAGCTGTGTACTTTTCCGGGTGCAAATTCGCCAGAGTTAAAACACTCCTTCGATTGGTCATAATTTGGAACTATCTTGACGATGATTCCTATGAACCACGAGTCACTTTAAGCTCTAGTTTATTGAGTTCGTCGGCTAACAAAATTAACGCGGAACTCACGTCGTTATTAAGTACACTCGTTGCATTGTTCATTCGCATTTTTAAGAAACGCTTTTTCTTCTCCAACAATTCTTCTTTCAATTTTGGTGCTGGTTTAAGTAGGAAAGTGTCTTGCTCTGAAATTAATTTAAAAATATGCTCCACGGATACTTTATTACACGGCAATTCATACTTCGCAACAAAATATTCAGGAATTACAAGAAATTCGTTGTTCAAAAGATCTTCCTTAAAATTTTTTAAGGCATGTGGAGAATCGTGGAAGAAGAAAAGCTTTCTTGTTGGATCGCACGGATGTTCGCAAGAATTGTTCATCGAAAATCTACTAGCATTTATACCGAAACCTTTCCACATTGTTCGATTAGCCAAATCCATATCTGAAACAACCCCATACACATGTAAACTGATTTCTTCAGCCTTTTTGATAATTTGTACTATAATAGACATAAAACACGAATCGTCTACTTGATTTAGAATGAAATAGTATGCAACGATTTGCTTCCAACGGTGAGCAATCCTTGATCATAAATACCAAACCATGCGTGGCAACACCCGAATGATTTGGTAACGTCGAATTAACTGACGGATCGAACTTCTCGCCGGAGACTATGCTCATTTCGTCAAGAATAATAATACAATCTCGATGTACATCGGTCTCAAATTGTGAAGACTTAATACGCAAAAAATTAAAAATCTCATCCAATATTCCGCTGTTAAATTTCCAGGACTCTAATTTCCTACTCAAAGTTCTTTCGGATGGGAACGGTCAACCTTTTCTAATCAAATGAGCATAGCCCGAACTCCCACATGCAAATTTCATTTTATTAGGTGTTGGAATTAATTCCGTAGCGTTTTTTTAATGAAAGAATGTCATTTATTTCACATGAGCATTAAAAAATACATTAATGAAAGTACTTCCCATCACTTTCTACTACTTTTGACCATCTTTCTGGCAGTACATGAATCCCGCGTCGGAAAAACGACATGTCTTTTGAGGCTATCCAAGAATCGATCCATTTTTGAGCTTCTTCGTAAGAATGAAAGCGCCGGTCAGCTAGGCCATGTGCCATCGAACGGAATAGGTGAAAATCGGAAGGAGCTATGTCAGGTGAATACAGCGGGTGGGGTAGAACTTCCCATTTAAGCGTTTCCAGGTAGGTTTTTACTGGTTTTGCAACATGAGGCCGAGCGTTGTCATGTAACAAAATCACTTTGTCATGTCTTTGCGCGTATAGCGGCCGTTTTTCTTTTAAGGCTCGACTCAAACGCATCAATTGAAGTCGATAGCGATCCCCCGTGATAGTCTCGTTCGGTTTAAGCAGTTCATAATAAATTACACCCTGCTGATCCCACCAAATACAGAGAAGAAGCTTCGAGCCATGGATATTTGGTTTTGCGGACGATGTGGATGCATGGCCGGGCTTACCCCACGATTTTCTACGCTTTGGATTATCGTAGTGTATCCACTTTTCATCGCCAGTCACGATACGGTGCAAAAAACCTTTTCTTTTCTGCCGTTGAAGCAGTAGTTCACACGTGCCAAAACGTCGTTCGACGTCTCTCGGCTTCAATTCATACGGCACCCAATGTCCTTGCTTCTGGATCATTCCTAACCCTTTTAAACGTTTTGAAACAGTTGACTCATCAACTTGTAATATTTTTCCAAGTTCTGATAGCGTCTGAGATGGGTCTTCATCGAGTAATTGCTCTAATTCTTTGTCTTCAAATTTTTTCGGTGCGCCAGAACGTTCTTTATCCTCAAGTTCAAAATCATTATTTTTGAAGCGTCGAAACCAGTCTCTGCATGTCGTATCCGACAGAGCATTGTCACCATAAGTCTGAACAAGAATTCTATGCGCTTCAGCTGCAGATTTCTTTTGAATAAAGTAGTGTAATAAAATTCCCCGCAAATACACTTTATTCGGCACAAATTTTGACATATTCAATGAATTATACAGTGTTGTTATTTATGATTTCAAGAAAGGTTATGTACGGCAAATGACGTCCTATGATAGATGTTTACAATGTATACAGAACTATAGGTAACAACGAAATAGTGTACTGCTTGTGCCATCTCTTGTAAAACGCTACGAATTAATTCCAACACCTAATATAAGATTTGGTTAACGTTTCGTCAGATCACTCGCATACTCTACTTTTACCAGATCTTAATAATTGAATTTGATCTTGACATAATATTTCTTTTAGCGCGTCGCTATTTCTGAAACTATCTAATAATACCTTCATTTTTGCGAGTTTCTTATGCTATCTTTTTCTTATCGCTGCATGTTCTGCCTTCATCCGTGTCTTTAATTTCTCTCTCATCATATATAATTTCTTAGCTTTTTCATATCTAGTTGTCAGCCTCTTAATTTCTTCTGTTGCATTTTTATAGTTTGTCATATTTCGCAGTTGCTCTTCCATTTCCTTCATCTTTTCTTCATGCGCAGCAATTGTAGAATTCATAATCTGTCATCATCATGTGCAGATTAGTGCACGCAATCTTGTTCATCAGTTCATCATGTCGGAAAAATTGTCCATAATCATTGTCGATGTGAACGAATAATTTTGAAAGTTCTGCTCATGATCCTCGTCGATATTACCTCGTCGTGAAGATGATGGCATTATATCGGGACTGGTTAATGTAACGTTGTTATCTACGAACGAATAATACAATGAAGTCCGACAACCGGGTTTGCATTCAAAATCGCGCATTTGCATCGGAATACTTAATACTTCGTTCAAAATACATAATTTACATATAAATTTGATATTGTTATTAACATAATAAGTAGTCTAAAATGTGATTTTCAGTGCAATCAAAGTAATTTTAGTGCTGTTAGTTACTTAAGAAATGAATAAATTGTGGTTTTTTTTCTTACTCCGATGCCAAAAGTTCCTCCCGATGCAATTTTCATCGGGTTGACATGAAATTTAATCAGTTTCTGGAATACCAAATAAAGAAATTAACATGGAAGTTTTTCAAAATTCAAATTTTAAGTCCAAATTTCATTATAAAAAATGATTATTAAATTTTTTTATACAAAGATTTTTTCTATAATAAAATTTATTTTTTTTACTTAAAATTTGAATTTTGAAAACCCCCATGTTAATTTCTTCATTTGATAGTCCAGAAGCACTGGTTAAAATTTCATGTTGAGCGGATGAAAATTCTAACGGGAAGAACTTTTGGCGTCAGAGTAAGAAAAAAACACAATTTATTCATTTCTTAAGTAACTAACAGCACTAAAATAATAACCACACATCTGTGCTTTTTATGCAATTCATTTTACTTTGAATTGTGTTGTACATACTGATATGCATACCCTGGCTCCGGAGAACAAGATTTGCTTTTTAGTCCTTCAAATAAGAACTTCAACATGAACTGTAATAAAATACATACAAACAATTACATTCATATTGATAAATAATTCATGATAAAAAATTAATTTATTTATGTATTTTTTTTGTTTTTATGACATTGAGATACAAATTACCGATATGTATATGAATGTCTATTAGTGTGTTCAGCATAAAATTACATAAACAGTATTTTAAAATAACAATAAGCTAGATATCTGTACTTTTAAAATGCATTTTACTTTGGATTGCATTATACGTACCGACAAGCATATTCTGGTTTTGGAGAACAACATTCTGCTGTCCAGTCCTTTGAATGGGTCCAAATCGATATCGCATTTCTTTTTAACTTTTTAGTTCTATCGGCACGTATCTTTTCTCACATGTTTGAAGTGTTTCTGAAAGTAAAAAATAATTATTACAAGTTCTATAATTCATATCTGTAAGTTTCTATTGAATACAGTAATTCTATTCAAAAAGAATGAAATAAGGTTTAAATTTAGGACTGAACTGATGAAATTTTTTGTGGATTACATGTTCCCTTTAATTATAAGTTATATTTTAAAAATCAAGTCTGTAATTTTATGTGAATCTTAATAATGTTCCATATTTCCAATGTTTATATTTCTACCGTAGTAGTTTCAACATTTATATTTTAAATTATACCCTTTGCTTTTAAACTTTTACCAGTCAAACTGTTGTTAATTTATTTATTGAACCTTCGTCAAATCATTCATTCATTCAAAATAAATACAATGAGCATTTTTAACTTGGTCGCGTTTATAGTGATGCTCTTGTACTAATTTTTCTTTTTAGACATTATTATAAAATTACATTATTTTAGAACTTTGTTTGTTATCTGAGTATACGATCTCNCATATATTATTGGGTATGGGAATAAGTTTCCGCCCATTGCAGAAAGATGTCGTTAGTAGCATTGCTCGTTTGATAGAACGGCAAGACATGTTTTTGAAAGGTGTGTCCAAACTTTTGAGTCCAATAGATGGCATTCGATCGAAGTGTAACAAAGAGTAACTTTTTTTAAGTTGAAGATGTCGGAATTTATTCCAAAAAAGCAACATTTGCGGGAAGTTTTACTCCATTATTTTATTTTAAAGAAAAGTGCTGCGGAAACGCATCGTTTGCTCGTAGATATTTACGGTGAGCATGCTCCATCGAAAACTAGTTGTAAAGAATGGTTTCGGCGATTCAACAGTGATGATTTTGACGTGCGTGACAAAGAACGCGAAGGTGCACCGAAAAAATTTGAAGATGCAGAATTGCAAGCATTACTCGAAGAAGATTCGTGTTTATCGCTCGATAGGTTGGCAAAAGAGTTAAATGTTGATAGATCCACTGTTGGAAAACGTCTACACGCAATGGGAATGGTGCAAAAAGAAGGAAATTGGGTGCCATACAAATTGAAAGAGAGAGACATGGAAAGACGTTTGGTCATCTGCGAGATGCTTCGTCAATGACAACAAAGGAAGGGTTTTCTACATCGTATTGTAACTGGCGATGAAAAATGGATCTACTACGATAATCCTAAACGCTTGAAGGCATGTGTGATGCCAGGTGAATCAGGTCCATCAACGCCAAAACGAAATATCCATGCTTCGAAGATTATGTTGTGCATCTGGTGGGATCAAAGAGGTATTATATATTATGAGCTGTTCAAACCGTCCGAAACCATCACTGGCGTTATCGGCTACAACTGATACGTTTAAACCAAGCTTTGAAAGAAAAACGATCGGAATGGGACAATAGGCACAACAAGCTGATTCTGTTACATGACAACGCTAGGCCACACGTTGCAAAACCGGTCAAGAAATACTTGGAAGGAGTAAAGTGGGAAATTCTGCCTCACCCGCCGTATTCACCGGACATTGCCCCTTCAGATTTCCATTTGTTCCGATCCATGCAGTCGGCCCTTTCTGGAGAACGATTCAATTCTTATGAAGGTATCAAAAAATGGTTTGATAAATGGATCGCTTCAAAAGAACCAGATTTTTTCATTCGAGGAATCCGTTTATTACCGGGAGAAAGTTGTCGCTTCCGAAGGAGCATACTTTAATAAACTCACTTATATAGATTTGTTTAAATAAACACATCTTTTTCATTTAAAAAGAGCGGAAACTTATTCCCATACTCAATATATATATATAATGTCTTATAAAATATATTTAAATACAATAAAACATACCTCACATAACACTGAATCTTTTGTCGGATTCCAATTTGGTTTGTCCAGTGCTTGAACTGCCTCAATTGCATTCTTCTGTCTGGATCTTTAGGAAACACTGATGTCTTGATCCTTTGTGTTGATTTCACACAAGCAACACACCCCATGATGACAGTCGATGGTATTTGTCGATTATGAAAAATATAAAACAGAAGTAAATTACACAATATTTGCAAACAATACAAAATTACAATACAAATTTACATTTTAACTAAAAATTAATTTTTAAATGAAAATTTTAAGATTTTATTTTTAAAGTTTTTGAAATTTGTTAATAATTTAATTATTAATAGATGTTTAAATTACATAATATACCTTCGCATTTAAATTTATCATATATATTTTCTTTAAATTAAAAGTAAAATTTATAGATTATATAATTACTTTCTATCAATAAAAATGGTTAGTTGTAATGTATTAAAAATATATTTAATGAATTACTATCTAGAGGAACAAAGACAATACAAAACAACATTTTCCTGCAATTTTCTCTTGGAGGGCACTTTCCATGTCCATATTCTACGTAACAACAAATACTGTTTATAATTTCACCACAGTTGACAATTAATAGTCTGATTTCGTGTTCGCGCCTTTTTGTACTACTACACCATGAAACGGTTGCTCACACCAATTCATAGATTCACTACCACATCGAAAATATTCAAAAATGGCGGCGTTTAAAGGAAATCTGACCAATCACGAGGTTGGTCATGACTCGTGTTATGACTGTAACGAAAATTTTTCGATTCTGCCTGGGATCGATTCTATCCGGCATCTCTGGCATAGCAATCTCATACGCTGCCAGCTACACCACACTCGCGCTCATGTTATATGTCCACTTACATAAATATCCTCGGTATATTTCTTTTAACACTCCTGAAATATTATTAAAATACTTATTAATATTTATTATTTTTGTATTAGTGCAGTTTGAATTTACAATTAATCCAGTAACGAAAATATCTTATTAATATATATAACATCTTACGCTTAAATAATGTTTCGATGTTATTTTATGTATATATTCAGTCTTACAACTGCATCTAAAATTATTTTCAGTTTTTAAGGCTCCTGACTATTCAGCCAAGAACTCTGCGTGGCGACACAGAATCAAACGGACTGGCGAAATCGGTAGCTACACTTACACGAACTCATATCCGTGTGCTCGCCTGCGGCGCGAGAGTGAACAAGACAGCGAGCTCCTTTTCACACTAATCACTTGTTCGAGCGATCGAAAATGCTTTCTGCTCGACTGCCTTAGGCATCAATAAGGGGAGAGGGGCATTCTAAATAACATATAAGTTTTAATAAATTGTAGTAATAGTGGGGAAAGTGGGGGAACTGTGCGCAGCGGATAATTATGCGCATCCTGGTTTGGTACTTTTCCAATAGATAAAGACATTACTGTGATAAAATTTTAGGTCGTCCTCTTAAGATATAACTACAAAAGATACGACATAAATACGTTGCTAATCAGAGAAATACAAAAAAGTGAAATCACATTTTTTCTTGTTATTTTAGCAGTCAGAAACTAAGGTTTGGTATTTTTAATTTGTTTGATTAAAGTTGCATACGTTATTAAAGTATGTTATTATGTGCGTCTTTTGAGCTGTTATTTATTAAGTTTGATTAAGAAATGTTAAAGTAATCGTATTTAAAATCGAGTCAGGTTGCGGTGGACAACTGTGCGCAAGCGTTTTGAAGTGCGCACAATTACCTATCTTCTATATACTATTGTATATGACTAGCACTAATTTTTTCGTTTTTTCTTTGCATTATTATTTTATTTTGCCATTTTATTTTGCCAAAGTCTATGTGTATTATTATTATATTAGTTTTGTATTTTTGCTTACTATATGTAATATATATTTAAAATATATTTAATATATATTTATATTGCAATATGATAAATATATTTTCTGATTTCTTTGTCAACATTCCATAATTCATTACTACGACTTTAGCTTTGCGCAATTATCCAACCCATGCGTACAATTACTCAACACACAAGAAATTTTTTCACTTTTCCGTTTCTTTCTTTTTATCAAATATTTTATTGAATAAAAATCTGTTCGATATGAAGATACGTAATGATAGAAGAATGTTTATAGTTTTTATTTCCATACTTATATCGCTTTGAACTTGAAAAATCATTCCAGGACAATAAATTTCCCTTAGGTGCGCACAATTCACCCTCAGTGCCCACTCTCTCTTTCCCCTATCCTTTCCATTAATATAATAGTATAAATCATGTTAAAACGTAACAGTTTACGAGATATTTAATTGTTTATGATTTTTCATGTGCGTTATATAATATACCTTTCTTTCATAAACTCGAGTAGCACAATAGTTCAGTAGAAATAGAATTTTATCGGAAAAAAATTATAAACCATTTGTCTTCACGAAAGTCTCGAAAAACCATTAGAAAAGAAATGCATATGTTTGCGACTCGAGACTTGTGAAAAAAATATGCGAAAAAAAATCGAATAATTGCAAAAAGCACATTTTTCGCTTATAAAACGAAAGATATTGATTGTATGGAAAAAAATTCGTAGTATAAAAAACGTAGATATTCGAAATACTTACAAAATAAGACGTGGAACATTAAAATCGATTTATTAATTCAGTAGAAAAAAAATAAACACCGAAAAAGACTTTTTTTCATTCGCTCTCTATTCATTAAGATTTAAACGCAAAGCTCTGAAATTCTCATAAAATGTGGCCCTCGTAATGATGAACAAAACTAGTCCTGAACAAGCCTGAAATGTTCATTAGTTTTTACAAAAAGTTATTTGTTCACTAAAAATCTGTCTGCGGAAAATTAATGGATACGTTCTTTTAGGCATTGGCTATAGCAGTTCTTGCAGTAATTCGTTCTTTTAACACGACTGCGCAGTCGACTACAACGCAGATTTTCATTCTTTTAGTAATGGATGCGCAGTGGATACACAGATGATTGGAATTAGCTGCGCAGCCTTTTCGGATCTGCGTGATTGTAAAATCTATATTTTCGTTGACTAAATCTTTAATTTACAATCGGTAAAACATTAAATAGCACATCAATTATAGTATCCATTTGACTTTTTTATACGATTTTTCTTCAATTTTAAATGCACGTTTCTCGCACGTTTTGAGAATATTACGAGTACAGAACTCCGTTTTCTTAAATCAGCTGAGCAGCCGGCAGATCTGATGCGCAGCGGCTGTCAAATCTAATGCCTAAAAGAACGCACCCAATTTCTTTATCTTTGAGCAGTTGAACAATTTACAGGAGTGATTTTTCTTCTTCAAGAGTTTCACTATTACATATACTTAATAACAAAACGATTTTTTGCAATTAAAATATTATAAAACGACTTTAAAAAGTGGATATCTTTTTCTGTAAAAAGATGGAAATAATTTCGTTAATATGCATCATATCAAATAGCCGTATGATGAAGCATTCGAAATCTGACATTTTTCTACGAATTTAAAAAAAAAATAATTACAATAAAAAATATATTAGATAATCCTCGTATAAATTTCAAACAATAAAATAAGGAGCTTCTACCAGGTCATTACAATAAACGAGCTTTAAAAGATGTAAACAGTAAACCTTTATTATTCTTTTTCTATTATTTCACGGAACGTTTCGGTCGTACTAAGTCCTCATCAGTCGTGTTTATAAATGAAATAAAACTTTTAACAATAATTGATATGAACATATTAAAAACTTAAAAATTAATTTCGGTAATAATATAAAAAATGTATTAACCGAATCATCTCATCCACAGTCATAATATGTGTTACAAATTCAACCATGTTATACTGAGTCAATATAATTATTGTTATTGTTTATCTACTAATATAATTATTATTATTGTTTATCTACTAAGGTCGGGGAAAAAGTTTCTTCGTATTTAAAAAAATTTTTTTTGCAAAAGTTTTTCATTTGTTGTGAAATTTTCGTTACAATTATTATATATCATTCGCTAGAGTAAAGTTTCAGCTTTAAAAATCTGTTTTTTAAATTGGGATATGATGATTTTTATCGGAGTTATGAACAATCGAAGTCAGAATGCTCTTTTACTTAACTTGCGAATGATTCAGAAACAAAAAATCATAGAAACATTTTTTAAATATGATTTTGTAGGGAAAGCTTCAAGCTTTCACGATAGATAGTCGAAAATTTTCGTAAATTTTTTTAAAGCACGTGAGAGACCCCCCAAAGTGAAAAGAAAATTTTTCATCTTTTTCAGCTCGTAGTTTTTTAAATGTAAAAATTACCAAACTCACAGAAACTCAAAAAATATAATAACCTTTCGAAAGTAGAGATTTCGAACTTTAAAACCCTTTTTTAAAAAAATTTAAATTTCGTGCATTTTTGACAAAGATATTGTATATACAATTTTGAATTAACAAATACGAAGAAACTTTTTCTCCAACCCAATATAATTATTGTTATTGTTTATCTACGCTGGCTGTAACATGCATCAATCTACGTTACCTTTTTCTTTTTTCAAATTTATTTATCTAACTTTTGAGGTTATTCCTTTAAAAGCAATGAAGCTTTGGATTAAACAAATTCCATTGGATTCATCACAAGAATATCATTAAGAATATCATTAGGAACAAAATTCGGATAAAATTTGTTAAAACTTGTATAAGGAACAATGTCTATTCTACAACATCTAAAATTTCTAATGGATGATAAACTAAAATTCTGACATTTCCGTACACAGAATGAACTATTTTAGGAATCAATATATGTTAAGAATTTTAAAAATAGAGCTTAATGATACTTATAGATCTAATGATAACTCGTATAAATAAATTTTGAATCTCAAGAGAAACATTTAACAATATGTTTCTATATCAATTTGTAATTTTGTTTTTGCAAAACAAGAAAACACTTTTCAATCTCATGAAGAAAGAGGAAATCGTTCTCTCGAGAAAAATAAAATGGATGTTGCAAAAAAAATAAAAGAAGAATTTATAATGATATATCTCCGATCCATTATCATGTATTGAATAATCAGCCGTATCAGATTGGCCTCGGATTTCCAAGATACTCAATATCAGTTGTCTATCCACGATAGACACTTCTAAGTCAAAGTGATCAGAAAAGAAAATCCAGTCAATAACTACAGTGATAATAATATTTCCAGTTATATAAGATGGTTGTATATTCAAAAGATATGTGTAACCTCCACGTGATGCAGAACGAATAAATGGAATAATATAACAGTCAAAATATAAGGTCCTATTCCCTTTAATCTTTCCTTCCTTAATTTAATAATTCCTTCCTTCCTTCCTTAATTTAATCTTTGCACATGTAAAATCGAGTTCTCTTAAAAATGATTTTCATCGGACAGATAATAAATCGCAAATGCTTATATGTTTATTGTCTGTCCGGTGCAAATCCACCTATTACCAGAAAGATGGGAAAAAGTAGTGGATAGCGATGGACAATATTTTGAATGATCAATTTGTAACCATTTTTTCACAATAAAGCCGTAATTCTACCAAAAAATCCCTTAAAATTAATGCACACTCCCAATATATATAACATTAAATTTCTTGGAACCTACGATCTATACATTTTTGCCTTTTTCCATAATTTACATCTTATGCTGTTAACTTTTACCGATATCAATGATTTTCACTAATTTGTTGTACAAACTGAGATGATCCCTTGTAAGACGATTTTTCCTTTGCGAGAATTTTGTCTGAAACTTAGTTTTCAAATTACAAGAAGAAATAGTTAGCGTATCACGGGCCGCGTAGAGAAGACAGGCAGGAGCGGCACTCACGGTTAGACGCAGGCACTTTACGCGCGAGGCGCATACTGATTGAACGCATTCACACGTTTATAAAAACACATTTCTTCTTACTTTTTCCCTTTACCACACTATTTCTTTGTCTTTCACGTATTTTAAATATGCTAATTTCGTTAAATTATAAATTAGAATGATGAAATTAAAATGAATATTGAATCTTTTGACTATCAGACTGTTTTTTTAATTATATTGATAAAATTATTAGAAAAATGTCGTAAAAAGAGCAAAATTAGACAATAATTATGTATATAATCGTTATTCCTTGTAAAAAAGTACTACTGAGCACTAGGAGTACTTTGAGGCACTACTGTACCACAGCACTACTGTACACTACATTACTGTGCAGTAGTGCTGAATAGTGCTAAGATCTTCTATATATCCGCATTTCGACAAAATAAAAAATGTGGAAAACGACCCTAATAGCATAGATACCGTACGAATGATTCTGTACTTATACTATTATCATACATACCGTATGATAGTATAATAGTATAATAGTATAATAGTATTGCACACATGCCAATAACGTTTGTATAACAACTTGTGTAGTTTATCATTTGTCGTTTATTCTTAAGCTCATACTCAGAATTACATAAACTAACTTTAATTTTTATACTAATTATCCCGTATAATACCTCAATGTATTATTCTGAATACGAATTTCACATTCATTCTCCGGAACAAACTCAGTTCATAGAAACTAAATCATAAGCAAATGCAAAAATATCATCTACGTACTCTATTTCTAGTATAGCGTATCACAGAATGTACTAAATGAAATTCTATTCATAAGATGGGCAACAAAAGGTAAGACACTGTCATCTAGTGGTGGAGTGCGAACTAAAGTGGACTGTAGAAATGGGGAACGAGAATTTAAATTCTTTCAATATTGGCTGCGTTCAGCAGAACACAACAGTTTTGCAACCGTTTTATGATTCTCTGCTGAGATAGAAGAGGCATTCGTCTTGATCTAAAAGTATAATCCAATCAGCTCAAAGAAAACTTCCAACAGTTGCAAAATAAACATTCTGCTGTACGCAGCCATTGTTCCGTTACTGCGAGCACTGAAAATCTATAGAGTATACGTAATATAAACTATATAGATTCAATACTCGCAGTAAATAATGAAGGGACATATATTATGATCAGTAAAAAAATTTTCTAAAGATCATATTTTTTAAGATTTCAGGGTCATATAAAAGTATTAAAGTAGTGATATCAAAAAACCAATAATTTACAAGATATTTTATACCTTATTCTGATATATATTGACATAAAATGATCCGTAAATTATTAATTTTTTTATAATCGTACTTTAGTTTTATGAACAGAATAAATCAACTGGTTTGAGACGAATTAATTGATGAAAAGAAAACATAGCTAATTTAAAAAATTATCCATTTTGCATATATAATTTTTTAAAGCAATATATAAGCAATATAAGTTATAATATTTGCCTCTTCAAATTGAACAACTTTCTGCTTTGATATTTTCTCGTATCATTAAAAACAATCAAGATATTTCAAATAGTGAAGTTAGAGGAAACATTCTAGTATCCTAAATAATTGTCAAATCCTAAAATAATTGTCAAATATTTTATGGGCAGATAGAGCGGACTAAACTGAGTCGAAAAGTCCTCTACTATTTTGCAATTTTCGCAATAGTTATTAAGATATTAATTACTAAAAATTGTCGAAAATTGGCCTTCGATAATTTTTTATTAAAATTCTTTCAACTTTACAGAAAAACTGTAAGAGACAAAAATTTTTTTAGTTTCTTCTCATAGAGCTCTAAGAATTTTTAAAAAATTTTGTAATACTGTATTTTCTCATGTTAGTAAAAATAAAAAAATGAAATACTAAAAAGTTGATCAAAAATTTTAAAAACATTCTTAAAGCTTTGAAATTAGTAAATTCATGACTTTTTATTATATAAATGCTTAAATAAATAAGATATGCATAAGCAGAGGAGACACGAAATTATTCAAAGAATGTCTTAAAATAATTTATTTTTCATTACATTCAATTATTTTCCATTATTGACTTTGCATAATCTTGAATGACCTTCAATTATAGGTCGCTGTATTTGTCTTAAAATGCTCAGAATGTAAATAAAAAAACATATCATTCCATTTAAAAAAACAGATTTGACCTTTGCCTATCTTTTACGCCTCCATCTACAAAACAATTATTGACATCACATTATGTGTCCTTCGAAATCAAGCAACTTTTATTTGACACTTTTCTTTTTATTGTTAAAAACAAGCGAATTATTCAGATGACCTGTTTTCAATGCCCCACCTTGTATAATAAAAAATCATTTATTAATTTCATGATTTATTAGTTTAGTAGGCATTGGCATAAACCAAACAGATAGGTTACTTTCAAAATTTTTTACTTGCAAATTTTCTACAAATTATTGTTTCGAAATGAAAATGACATATATTAATTAATAATTGGATTATATAACGCAACAATTGTATAAATAATGCTCATGATGAAATTCGACTATTTAATAAAAATATAAAAACGAAACTCCGGAGCATCTCTGGGCCATTTCAAAAAGTTCAATGGAAGTATAACTATACATGATCTGGCGAGTCATACCGTTACGTAGCAACCAAGAAACGGGTCGGTAGAAATCAACAACCAACAAAGATTGTGGCCGTTATTATTGATGTGTAAGTCGCACTTTAAATTATTGGACTGAGTATCGTCCTAATTGTCAAGAAAAACATCGGTCGTGACATGCAATTGATTTCCAGCGGGGATCTTTAAACACGATGCGGAGAGACGTTCCATCGAACTTCTTGGCCGGTGAATTAA
This sequence comes from Acromyrmex charruanus, assembly GCA_017607545.1. Lineage (NCBI taxonomy): Eukaryota > Metazoa > Arthropoda > Insecta > Hymenoptera > Formicidae > Acromyrmex > Acromyrmex charruanus. The sequence goes on from JAANIC010006349.1 coordinate 107,257, forward strand.
ATCTTGATTTTTGTTTCAACGGTCAAATTTTTGCTTTAAAAAAACGTGCATTTTTAAAGAGAAGAGTGTTGACGATGCCTCTGTCCTTGGCTGCATCGACTGTAAATGAATTCATATTAAAGATTATTCTTTCATGAGGATGAGCCAGAACAACTCCGTGTGTCCCCTGTAATTTTCATCTTGTATATATAACTTCAACTCTTAATCACATCTGTTATTATGTGTCTGTTATTCAGATTCATAATATAGAGATCTTACTTACTAAAATAATATTTTTAATACATCTATATTTTTGCAACCTTATAATTATATGTATCACTTTGTTTAAAACCCATCATAAATGTTCGAGCCTTTATAGGATCACGCTGATCAAATGCGTAAAATAAAATAAAATTGATAAAGCTACAAATTAATTTTATATAATCTAATACTGAAATTAAAAAATTTATAAAACATCAAATTAATCGATCAATTTATCTTCTATCTATCTAAGAATTACACATTATACATACACACATATATATATTATATATATGTATATATAATAATATAAATAATGATAAATACGACTCTGAAGATAAACCTAAATAAAAAGAAGAAAATAAAAATTACCACTTAAGAGCCACTTAACAATACGTAAAGAAATTTTTATCAATATTTAACAAACGTGCATACGTACGTTTCGACTAACGAGGTCCTTAAATGTAATTACAAAAATACAAGCTATTAATAACATAAATATATCGAATGACAACAAATATATAGTGTCTATGTATGTCCAGTTACGTGTGAATAGCGTATGATATCTTGCATAATGGTTATCTAGTTACTGCTAAAATCAGAGTTCAATACGAACAGTTTTTAGCCAACGTGTCGTCAGGACAAGCCATCTCATATTAATCTAAAAATGAAAATGATACGGAAAGATTTTAATGCTGTGTCAAATGAAAATTATATTAAAACGAAATAAAATTTCGTGACTGTGTCAGTTGAGAGTTAGAGCAATAATCGCATATTAATTGTATAATGACTGGCATTTATACATTGGTTTATCTAACAATCAACTACTATTATAATATTTCTTAATTATGGACTTTTTCCTGTTAACTCTGATTTCTACAATAACATGATGATCATTATACAAGATATCATGCGCTGTTCACGCTTAACTATAGGACATACGCTGTCATTTGGTATATTTATGCATTATTAATAGCTTATATTTTTGTAATTGTATTGATAAAGACCTAAATCGTTGATCGAAACGTATATATGCACGTTTGTTAAATATTAATAAAAATTTCTTTGCGCATCGTTAACCGCGTTGACTCTTAAGTGGCAATTTTTGTTTTCTTTTTTACATATATTACACACACGCACGCACGCGCACACACACACACACACACACACACACACACACACACACACACACAATATAATATGAATTTAAAATTTATGAAAATTTTTTTAAAGTACTGACTTTGCTCTTGAAAATGAAAAAAAACTTTTAATATATTCATTTTTTACATAACTCTGTGAAAAATGGACATATTGAAAGTTTCTTTTTTTAAGAGCAAAGTCAGTACTTTAAGAAAATTTTCATAAATTTTAAATTCATTCTTATTCCGCCTGTCATCTTTTCTAAAGTAAACATCTCCAAAAAATTAGATAGTTTGACATGTGCAGTGAAATGAATTTTTTGCTCAAACGTTATTATAATCGTAAAATACAGATTATTTCTTGCAAATTTAAGAGAAATCAAGATTTGTACGATTTTTTTGTTGAGAAGGTACAGCTCATCAAATTATATAACATATCTATAGATTTTTGTTCAATTATCACTAATATTAGCATTACCCGATGTATACCACGGAGAGTTGCTGATTGGATTTTGCGCATTGTGTGCGTGCGTGCGTGCGTGCGTGCGTGTGTTCAGGCGTGACTAAAGCCTAGTATTGTCACCTCTATTTTGAATAACGTCCTGCAAACGTTGTCTCATATTAATACATCTCCGTATTGCGAACTATGAGATAGTACGCCAAATTTGACCGAGTGCTTGCGCTCCTAAATTTTCTAGTTGTGGATAATTCCGTCGTAATTGACGACCAACCATATCCCAAATATGCTCTATTGGATTGAGATCGGGACTCATTGGAAGATGATTTAAAATCGCAATTTGGTTCTCTCTTAGAAACTATCGCGTAATGTTTGCGGTGTGACAACGTGCATTATCGTGCATTAAGATGAATCTGTTTCTTATCTAATCACGAATTGAACAGATATATGGACGCAAAATTTCATTGATATCTCCTGGCAGTCAATTCAGATAGTGGTATAACAACCAAAGGTGTTCGTGAATTTCGTGATATACCTGCCCAAACCATTACTGAACCTCCATAAAATCCTATAATTGGTTACAATTCTGATAATCTTTTACAATTCTGACAATATCTTTCGCCACGACGACGCCATACTTGTTGCCGTCTGTCATTCCCATAGAGAGAAAATCTCGATTCGTCCGTAAAAAGGACATTGCTCCATTGTCTTTAAGTCCATCTGACATGACGATGTGCGTACGCTAAATGAGCACGTCGATGATAATTATTAAGCATAGGTACTTGCAAAGAACGATTCGAAAAAAATGAACATCTCTTAAACGATTTCTGATAGTTGTGCACTAATCTGACGCACAGATTGCTGCCTCCGATTTTGAATACGGCTAGCAATTACATTTGCATTAATAAATGGTTGTGCACGGGCATGTCGAACAATAATCTTCTTTAGGAGTAGTTACACGTCTTCGACCCTGCCCTGAGCGTCGCTGACATTCACCCGTTTCTTTATAGCGAGCATAGATACGGCTAACAACGGATTGATTTACTCCTATCATATTCGCAACATATCGTTGACCTTCTTGCAAAAGAGTGACTAAGTGCATTACTTCTAATTCTGTTAAATGTCATCACGGCATTGTGAATGTAAAAATCTTAAAAATATTAAAAGTATTAAAGAAGTAATAAATTGAAAATATTGTCAAATAAAAGAAAAAGTGATAAAAAAAGCATAAATATTATTGCTCTATACCAACTTGTCTATACATACGCTCTAAAAGCGATCGTGCATTGAAAATAGCAGTCGACTGAAAAATGATCTTTTAATCGTTTGTTCAGATGGCAAACTTTAAGATAGAGGAACTTCATCAAAAATAGTCATAATGAGATTTTTAAAAAAGCATTTTAAATCTTGAAATCTCTACTTTCGAAATTGGTAATCGATTATTTCGATATGATTGATTTTTACGGAATTATCCAATTATCCATTTCTGTTTGTATAACTACGCAAAAAATCAATCAGATCGAAATATCAATTACCAATTTCGAAAGTAGAGATTTCAAGCTTTAAAATGCTTTTTTAAAAATCTCGTTATGATTATTTTTGACGAAGTTACATTTTTCTAAATTTTTACCAATTTTTGAGGATGGACTAAGTGATCCTTTAATTTTTTGCGTAGTATATATACAATATGTATATATACATATTTATATGTATGTGAAAATCACAATACAAGCTTTGTTTTCTATTTAGAACGTATACTACTGAAAGAGGAATTGCTTATGCTGGCCCATATACCGAGGTGAAGCCAACATCCGTGTAAGAGAGAAAGGTCCAAATGTAGAGAGGTCCAAATGTTTGCAATGCGCATGCGGCGGTACTGTCATCAGCTCTCATCAGTGTGAATTGTACATACAGTTGTGTTAGTGTTTCTTATACACTGATGTTGTTAGTTTACGAACAAAGTGAAATGGAAGTAGAACGCGAACTGCGAGGGTAACGGTGGTAATGAGTGCCGCATGCGTATTGCAGTCAAATGGATTTCTACCTTTTTCTCTCGCACAGATGTTGGCTTCATGGTCAGCAGCCTATTCCTCTTCCAATAGTATATGTTCTAAGATTTCTTATATTAAAAAAAAAAATTAATAATTTGTACTACCTCGAAAATAATGTTTTCCATTTTTCAATAATTAGACTATTAAAAAATTTAAAAAATTTTTGAAGAAAATAAATAAAAAATATTGAATCGATGAACTTTACGACTCAAAACATTACTATCATTCTTTCTTAAGAGAAATGAGTTATTTTTTCTTAAGGCATATTTGAGTTAGTGTTTTATAACAACGATTATGTACAAGAATTTTACCTTTGCGGAAACTCCCGGATTTTCTGCACCGTATATAATTATCTGTGCGTGTATTTGTATCATGAGATCGTTAATCATTATATTATATCGCGTGTCTACCATGTCGCCGATGTCCCCGTACAAAAAGGAAGCCCGAAAGCCGAGCCCATGCAAACCAACAGAAAAGATATGCGATTAATGCAGTACTTCTCTTCAACTTGCCAAAGATACTTCAATTGCTTCGAAAATCAAATTTCTCGCTTTTCTCACGAAGAAAATTAACGTTCTGTGACTGTGATCGGCGTTTTAACTTCGAAGATGTTGCGCCATAAAAGGGTAGAGCACAAGCCGAGTATTGAAAGAAAAAAAATTCGATATAACTTTACATATCATAGTGAACAAAATTATAATAGTACCAAATAATTTTTACATTTTAAGAAAAACATTAAAGAATAATCTAAGAGAAACATTAAAGAATAATCTCAGATGCTTTTCCAGACTTTTTTTTTTATATTTAAATTTTATGGAGAAAGTATATATAATATTATTATTGCAAGGAGGCAAAAAAATTAACAGTTTTAATTTATATTATAAAACATTATAAAATCTGAGAAATTAATCAATTAAATGTTGTTACAGGGTGGAGCAAAGGCAACAAGAAGAATGGCGAAAAAAGTGGCACCAGCAGCATTACAGACAGAAGTTCTTAATGATGAGGAATGGATGAAAGTATTGAAACGGAAAGGCTTAGTAGGCGAGTAATTTTTACGAATATCCTTATATATGTAGATAGTTAGTATTTTTATGATTCGAGCATTACGAAAAGATATATTTGATGCAATGTCCTTAGTAGTGGACGTGTACTCGGATTGGAGTGGTCCTTGCACAGGCATGGTGAGTATTCTGAAGAAGATAAAAATGGAGATCGGAGGCGACGCATTGAGTTACGCAACGGTAATTGTCATAAAAAGAATTATATTATAAGAATAAATAAAATAATAAATAATATTGAAACAGCGGAATCCAGATATAAAATTATTATTTGTTTAAATAGAATAATGTAGAAATACAATATAGAGAAATGACATTTATTTTATCCATATATAGAAATTACTTTTTATATTGAATTGATCTTTAATATCTAACTACAAAATGAACCAGCTGTATAAAGATATTCTTAGCATTTCATTCTGTTGAATAATTTTTAGGCGAGTTGTGATCATGTTACCGACTTGAAGAGGTTTCAAGGAAAAAGTGAACCTACATGGATGTTTATTCATGTAAGTAACTAGCACGTAATTCATGCGTACATAGAAATAATTATTGCAATTGAAAAGTCGGTTTTCTCGCAGGAAGGCCGAATGATAAATTTAATGTTCGGAGCGCATTGCCCGCAATTTATAAAAATACTGATGACCGAGCTCGAAAGAATTCAAAAGGGTGACGAGCATGAGTAAGTTGGAACGATTGATAATGCTTCTCACGTAAAAGATAGCTTGTAATATCTATATTTAACTTTTATAATTAAAAATTCGCCGGTACATACATATCGCAACATTTTATTTAAGAACAGGCCTGCAGCCGAGTTGCACATTTCGACCGATTTTGCTTATCATCATCTCCATTCTTTTTGTCTCATAGTTTATCTAGATCACGCGCGGAGACATTAAACGCTCGAACTCAGGGATGATATTAGCCATAACTCACACAAGGCACTATAGGACTATAGGATTTTAAGCATATTGCCTCACATTCACTGTTTACAAATTTTTATTATTGTAATTATAATTATTATTATGATGTTAGAAACTCAATTTATTATGTTAAAAATTATTTTAAAAAAATTTTTTTTAGTACGTAAATTTCATTAACATACGTGTTCTATTTTGAAGTATTACTTTTGAGTTTCTAACATAATAATAATAATAATAATAATAATAATAATAAAAATTTGTAAAGAGTGAATGTGACGCAATATGTTTCAAAGTTCTACAGCCTTATAGTGCTCTGTATGAATTAATACTAATATCATCCCTGAGTACGAGCATTTTATGTCTCTGCGCATGGTCTAAAGTCTAAATGCTATGAAACAAAAGGAGTGGGGATGACAATAGGCAAAATCGGTCGAAATGTGCGACTCGGCTGGAGGTCTGATTTAAGAATACGTTGGCCACGTATGTATCGATTAAAGAATTCATTTGTTAAATATCGACAGAGGTCAACCACCTTTTATAATGATTTGTTATATTGTAAACTATAAATGTTTTATTATTTTGAAATTTCATTATTTATTTATTTCAAAATATAGATTTTTGATAGATGTTTTTGAGAAAAGTCCGGAAGAAATAGTTCGATTAAAAATCCAGGAGGAAATGAAAGTAGCCAAGGAAACAGCAAGGAAATCTCGAAAAGGTACAAAAAATATAGGTATTATCGTATTAAACACTTCAACTTTCATTTATTTTTGAGGCAATAGTTCGGACATGTAAAATTAATTATGAATTGGAAGTTGCATGGAACTGTATTTATTGCTTAAGGAGATGCTGGAGCCGCCTGTAATATCAATATAAAACTAGCGTTTTTGATGTTTTTGTATCAGTCCAATTTCTTCATAGTAGTTTCACAGAAAAATTCCTTTTCTACAATTAAAATGTATACACTAATAATGTACTTGTCTCTGATGTATTTCATGTCCAAAGCTGGAAAAAATGAAAAATTACAAATTTCTTTCCATTTTTATCTCAGTATAGCGACCAACGCTGAAGGTAAAATGGATAAGAAATCTGTAATTTTTTATTTTTTTATTATTTTACAGCTTTGAACACAAATATACTAACAATAAGTAGCATTATCATGTATATTTTAATCGTGGAAAAGAAATTTTTATTCTATGAAACCACTACGAAGAAACTGATTAGGAACAAAAACATCAAAAGTCCTATTAGGTGTTGGAATTAATTCGTAGCGTTTTACAAGAGATGGCACAAGCAGTACACTATTTCGTTGTTACCTATAGTTCTGTATACATTGTAAACATCTATCATAGGACGTCATTTGCCGTACATAACCTTTCTTGAAATCATAAATAACAACACTGTATAATTCATTGAATATGTCAAAATTTGTGCCAGATAAAGTGTTTGCGGGGAGTTTTGCTTCATTACTTTAATATGAACAAAAGTGCAGCTGAAGCTCATCGTATTTTAGTGGATGTGTATAGTGAACATGCTCTGGCTGAGCAAACGTGTAGGAAGTGGTTTGCACGTTTTAAAGCTGGTGATTTCGACTTGGATGACAAGGAGCGACCTGGTCAGCCGAAAAAATTTGAAGATAACGATTTGCAGGCACTGCTCAATGAAAACTCATGTCAAACACTTAAAGAATTATCTACGTCATTGGAAGTTGACTTCTCAACAATAGGAAAACGTCTTAAAAGTTTGGGCATGATCCAGAAGGAAGGACATTGGGTCCCATATGAATTGAAACCAAGGGATATTGAGAGACGTTTTCTCACGTGCGAACTGCTGCTTCAACGGCAGAAAAGAAAAGGTTTTTTGCATCGGATTGTTACCGGTGACGAAAAGTGGATCCATTATGACAATCAAAAGCGCAGAAAGTCATGGGTTAAGCCCGGCGAACCATCAACATCAGTGGCAAAGCCCAATATCCATGGCTCAAAGCTCCTGCTCTGTATTTGGTGGGATCAGAAGGGTGTCATATACTACGAACTGCTAAAACCGCATGAAACCATTACTGGAGATCTCTACCGACGGCAACTGATGCGCTTGAGCCGTGCATTGAAGCAAAAACGGCCGGAATACTTCGAAAGACACGATAAAATCATCTTGCTGCACGACAATGCTCGCCCACACGTTGCAAAACCGGTAAAAACATACCTGGAAACACTTAAATGGGAAGTGCTACCGCACCCGCCGTATTCTCCTGATATTGCACCTAGCGACTACCACTTGTTTCGATTATTAGCTCATAGCTTGTGCGAGCAGAAGTTCACATCTTACGAAGATTGTACAAAATGGTTCGATTCCTGGATTTCATCTAAAGACGAACAGTTCTTCCGACGTGGTATTCATTCACTGCCCGAAAGATGGTCAAAAGTAGTAGAAAGTGATGGGAAGTACTTTCATTAATGTATTTTTTAATGCTCATGTGAAATAAATAACATTCTTTCATTAAAAAAACGCTACGAATTAATTCCAACACCTAATATAGGTGGCTCCAACATCTTCTTAATATAGTACAAAATTGTCATATAGTTGCTGAAGCTAAGGCAAGGTACGAGGCAGAAATGTTGCATCTGATCACGTCACTATGCAACGAGACTTGCCTACTGTTGTTTCCCTGGATATTCAAGGATGAAGAGGGACGTAGAAGAGATAAGAGAACGAGTCCTCCATACGTAGAATTAATTGAAGAATTGTTACCAGAGAACTACATGGTGGAACAAGAACTACGTAAACGAATGAACGCGGATCTGCTCCAGCAAATACTTCATGAAGTATTTCAATTTTTTTTCGACTGTAACTTGTTGCATCAATATTAATAAAAATTTACTATACTATTTTTTAACATGCTGCAGTCCAAGTATAGCTTTACAGAAACCAGCAAACAATTGCTCTTTGATGGTAAATGTATGTTTATGCGATTGAAGATTGTTGAAGGAAGAAAGCAACTTGACGTTCATAATCACCTGTGTAATATCTTGTTCAATGAATCGACAGTACCGGAATCGGAAGACAATTTAAATGAAGATTGGTATGCGCTTTAGTATAATTTAATTAATTCACACAAATTTCTAATATAAAATTCATAAGATATGACTCTGTGACCTCTCAGTGAACGAGAATAGATTAAAATGGATTAAAATTTTTCTTTATTTAAATCGATTCAAATGGGTACTTTAATGGTATTCATAGTCTTTTATTTTTTTAAATTAAAATTGGATTTAAAAGAATTGAGCAATTCACAAAGCACTTAAAGAATTGAAATTTTCTTTAAATTGCATAGAAACGTGCTTTATGCAATTCTTATAAATGAATAAAAATGCATTGGGATTGAAAAAGATTTATTCTAACGTTCGCAAATGCGTATTTCTAAAAATTTGAATCCATTTCGATCCATTCTCGTTTAGTAAGCTTATATGATATTCTCACATATATACGAAATAATACACCTATAATATAGACGGTCAAATCATTAATTATTAGTAGTAGTACAATTATAATAACAATTAATTTTAATTGTTATAATCAATTCATATTTTATGTATATAGCTATGCCGGAAAATATCGTCCAGCTTTTGAAGTTTCTGATAAGGAAAATAAAAAGTTTCCTTTTATTTGGACACCTCCGAATCCCAGAAACAAGGCTACCGTTTTTCGTACAATATTCACCGTTTATACTAATACAATGTATCCGGTAAATATATTTGAGAAATATTTCTATTCGGCGGTCTTTTCCAAGATTCTTCAAGGACTTAAAAAGAATAACTTTATGTATAACTTTACAGTACATAAAATTAAATATAGCTTAATTATAATTCTAAGTTATAAGTTATAATATTTGTTAATTATAACTCTTACTTAATTTAATTATATTATTTGTTATTTTAATCTATAGTACGAAGATAAAATAGCTAAAGTACCAATAACCGTCTTCAAATATGATTATACGCGTAAAAATGATTTAAAAATGGTGTTGGAAATGTTCGATGATGATGTCATTAATTTTGGTATATTTGAATATGATAAACCGCCTGAGGCTAAGATGATTGCCAAAACTATAGAGGCGTTTGAGATGAGTACAGAAGAAAAAACGGGGTAATCTTTTTTATTTTAATTTAAAAATTTAAAGATTTAATTAATTTTTTAAAACTTGAAGAAATTAATTTTTAAATTAATTTGCCTTTAAGCAATTTTTTTTAAAAGCTTTAAACAATTAACGTTTTATCATTTAAATCTAATCAATTTATTACCATTTCTAAAATACTTCATTATATCATACATGTAGATATGCTTATGTTTTTAAATTTTACATCTTTGTCAATTTTTCAATCACAAATAATCAATATATTTGAATAATCTTCTCAAATTCTGAAAAAAAGTGATATAATACATCAAATTAATTATTTAATCTCTCTTTCATATCTATAAAGAGAAAGCTAATTATTATATAGTTTTATTTGTGCACTAAAGTACTTTTCCTTCACAGTTACGAAATATTTGTCTGTACCGTAAAAAAAGTAGGTTGTGAGGCATTTTTGGGCTTCGCCGGGATCGGACCTTTTCATGTAAGTGAAAATCTGGAGAAGGCTGTTGAAGAATCGAAATTATATTTCCCAGACATTGTCGCTGTAGAAGAATCGCAATCGGACGACGAGGAAAAATCCGAGGAATTAATAGAAGAGTATCAAAATGATACAACGACAACGTAATTATTGTTATTATGTGAGTATATATACGCGCGCGCGCGCGCGTGTGTGTGTGTGTGTGTGTGTGTGTGTGTAGGGTATCCCATTTTAATCGATCACCTCAAATATCTCTTGAAGAGTGCATTTTAAGGAAAAATGTTCCAAACAAAAGTTTTGGGATTTTGAAGGGGACATAAGATGGTGCCATTGGTTTGATTTTGGGTGGCATCGTCAAGGTCAAGACAAAGTTACTTTGAATTTTTTAAACAGAATTCAAGAGATTTTAATCGTCGATCGAACACCTTGAGTAATGCTAATGCCGGCAGTGCTGTAACTTGCAAGCCTTATAACTCGAAAAGTATTTAATGAAAATGAATTTAATTATAGTATTAGGTGTACAACTTTGCTTCCGCCGTTTTTTTTCCGAAATTCGAGGCTTTATTGTAAAAAACTGGTTATACATTTATGATTCAAAGTATTGTCCATCGCTGGCCACTATTTTCTCCCATCTTTTGGGCAGCGTACGAATCCCGCGTCGAAAAAACTGGTCATCTTTAGAGGCGATCCACGAATCGATTTAATTTTTTACTTCTTCATAAGACCGGAAGTGCTGATCAGCCAGGCCGTGTGCCATTGATCGAAACAAGTGATAGTCAGAGGGAGCAACGTCTGGAGAATACGGCGGGTGGGGTAGGACTTCCCATTTCAATGTTTCCAAGTATGTCTTGATCACTTTCGCAACATGGGGTCGAGCATTGTCATGCTGCAAAATCACTTTATCGTGTCTCTCGTTGTATTGCGGCCGTTTGTCTTTCAATACTCAAACACATCAATTGCGTTCGATACTGATCGCCTGTGATTGTTTCAGTCGGTTTTAACAGCTCATACTATACTACGCCGAGTTGGTCCCACCAAATACAGAGCATGACCTTGGAGCCGTGAATATTCAGTTTGGCCATCGATGTGGCATGGCCGGGAATTCCCCATGATTTTCTGCGCTTGGGGTTATCGTAATGAATCCATTTTTCCCCAGTCACAATGCGATGCAGAAATCCCTTCTGTCTTTGCCTTTCAAGCAGCTGTTCACAAGCAAACAAATGCCGTTCAACATCTCTCGGCTTCAACTCATACGGCACCCAATTTCCTTGCTTCTGAATCATTCCCATGACTTTGAGGCGTTTTGAAATGGCTTGTTGAGTCACTCCCAATGATTGTGCCAATTCTTCTTGATTTTGACACGAGTCTTGATCAAGTAATGCCTCCAATTCTGTATCTTCGAAAACCTTCTCTCTTCCACCGCTATGCCGGTCTTCGACGTCAAAATCACCATTCTTGAAGCGTTGAAACCACTCACGACACGTTCTTTCACTAATAGCAACCTCACCATAAATATTTGAGAGCATTCGATGAGTCTCAGACGCAGATTTCTTCATATTGAAGCAGAAAATTCCCGCAAATGACGAGAATTTGATTGACTCGTAAACTGACATTTTCAATCGAGAATAACTTTATGATGCAGACACAAATCGACTAATGTTTCTATGGGGTTATGTTGACAGATGCTCAAGTTTATTGTATGACGTCTATGATTTATTTATTTCGACCACCACTTACCGCTAAAGCCATCTATAGGAAAACGGCGGAAGCAAAATTGTACACCTAATATTCTGGAAAGCTCTCAAGGTAAGTTACAAGAATATGTAATACAAAAAGGGGGATTCCGATTTAAAAATTCAAAGTGATCTTGCTCTGACCTTGATGATGCCACCCAAGATCAAACTAATGGCACCATCTTATGTACCTCTCAAAGTCCCAAAACTTTTGTTTGAAATATTTTTCCTTAAAATGCACTGTTCAAGAGATATTTGAGATGATCGATTAAAACGGGACACCCTGTATATGGGGCATTTCACATGAAATTTTCATTCTAAAATCGTGAATATTTTTTTAATTCGTACAAATTTTTTATATTACTGCATACATAAAAATAGTCGATACGTATTTTAGGATTTTTCGATTTACTCATTTATTCCACATTTACAACTAGTTTAATTTTTTAGTCTTCTTCTGACCTTCATATGGCTTCAATTTATTAGGTGCTTGAATTAATTCTCGTTGTTGACCGGGAAAGATATTTATGCTATTTCAACATGAAAATAACTGCTGATGTATATGAAAGTCAATAGGCTTTAATAATCAGTATGTAACATTTGATCGGATGCAAAGAATACAATTTTTTATCGCATTAAAAATGTTGGGTTTTGTACCAAAAAAAGAGTATTTGCGGGAAGCATAACTTTTCTATATTTATCTCAAGAAATCTGCTACTGAAATCATCGTTTGCTAGTGGAGGCTTATGAGGAACATGCTCTATCTGAAACAACTTGCAGAAATTGGTTTAGAAGATTCAAAAACAATGATTTTGACATGAATAATAAAGAGTGTCCAAAAAGAGCCGAAAAAGTTTGAAGATGGAAAATTAAAGGCATTACTTCAGGAAGATTTATGTTAGACACTCAAAGAGTTGTCGGAAATATTAAATGTCGATGAGTCAATCATTAGCAAACATTTAAAAGCAATGGGAATAATTCAGAAGCTAGGAAACTGAATCTCACATGAATTGAGGGAAAGAGACATTGCGAACCGTTTAGCCATTTGTGAATTGCTGTTTCAAAGACAAAAACAGAAGTCATTTTTGCATTGAATTGTAACTGGCGATGAAAAATGAATTCGTTACAATCCTAAGCGCAAGAAATCATGGTGCGTCCTAGCAAACTATCAACATCAATGTCAAAATAGAATATTTATGGAAAGAAGGTCGTGCTATGCATTTTGTGGGATCAAGTCGGTGTAGTATATTATGAGCTGCTACAACCAAGTCAAACCATCAATGTTGAACGCTACCGACGTCAATTACTCAATTTCAGGGATGGCACGTAAAACAAAACTTGTGGCCTAAATGTAAAAAACAGATTAATTTTACTTCAAGAAGCAAAATTCATGCAGAACTATATTCATATTTTGAATATAGGAATAAAACCAAAAGCAAATAGACATTTTGTTTCATGACCGATACAAAACGAAAGTAAGGTAGTTGGCCCAGAAATCGTCAGGATATTAGTAATCGCCAAGTTTACGTATTAAAGTTTACGTATTTTAGTTCTTCCCAGGTAGCAAGTTACGTCATTTTGTCGTCATTTGGACGTCAGCTTGCTATCAGGGTTTTTGTCGATCGTACGACTTGCTGATATTTTTATTTGGTTCCGAGGAGATATTTACAATGTTGTGTTACATTATGAACTCGTATGTATACGAATTCACTATTGATTAAATCGAATATGTGCAACAATCGAGTCTATGCATGATTTCGATCAAATGCTTCATTGTGAAGTTAAGAGACAATGTTTGATTTTGTGTGGTTTTGGAGTTTGGGAACTTGCATGAGGTAAATTGAGCTTCAATTATAAATCGAGCTTCAATTATAAATCGAGATCAGTTTTACGTACACCATCACAAATTATTGTTTCATACAAATTTCATAGTTTTTTTTTTAAGTGGTAAGCACTAATTCACCGAAGCACGTAGTCGTTCGAGTAATCGCCATATCTGTCAATTACTGGGACTAGGTGGGCCGAAAAAAATTCTTGTAAATCGAATAATAATGTATCTAAAATCCAAATAAAAAAATTAGATCCGTAATTATTATTATCTAGACATTCTACGGACCACCCAGCGAATGAGAATGGATTAAAATGGATTGAAATTTTTTCTATCCGCATGCATATTTTAAATAGCGAATACTTTTTTTGGATTTAATTGGATGCAATTGGATTGAAAAACTACATTTCTTATTCAAAATTTTGAATTGAACAGTGTCACATTGCATAGAAAAAGCTAATATTATTTTTAGATTGAAAGGTATAGAGATATGTTCCATGCAATTCCTATAAATGAATAAAAATGCAGGATTGACAAGCATTCATTTTAACATTCGTGAATCAATATTTCTGAAAATCTGAATTCATTTCAATTCATTTCAATCCATTCTCGTTTGCTGGGCAGTAATCATCATAGACATAGGCGAATTAATAAAGATACGTAAGCAAATAAAGGATGTCGATCACTGGATCATTTCTATGTTGATAATTGGTACATCTAGAACAGAGATCGGCACTACTTGAATGAAAATTAATTTTACAATTCTTTTCTGTTAAAACAGCTATTAATATTTATTGAAAATTTGTAATAATGATATCTAGTTCTGAAAAAAAAATATAAAAAATTATAAATATATATATAATTAATAGATTAGATATTATAGCTCGGTTAAGACAAATCTATACAATCAATCAATGCCTATTCGAGCAAACACTGGGTGACAATGTATAAATAATTTATTCAAGTAAACATATCAAATACGCAAACATTTCGATTCTGATTTGGATCCTTATCATTGCTCCAAAATTATTGACAATATGCAATTATCCAAAGATAGTAATGTAACAAGATATTATCATACTTCCTGGTATAATGATCATCACAACGTTATAAAGCTGTTCATACATCGAAGAGTCTTCGTCTTGACTGTGATGTCCTTCATTACGAAAACAAATTTATAGAAGACATCCACCATTAAGAAGAAATATGAATTCATAAATGGACCCGCATAATCCACGTGAACTCTCTCAAATGATACTTTAGCGGGTTCCCATTAGTGAACCTCTACTTTCGGTGGATCATTACGGTACGTATTACAAATGCCACAGTTATTTGCCAATTTCTCAATGGATTTATTCAATCCAGGCCAAAACAGCGTTCGAGCCAATGCTTTCATTTTGACAACACCAAAATAGCTTTTATGTAGTTCTTTAAGAAACCATTCACGTAAAGAGTGTGATATAACCACCTTACCATTACAAAAAAGAATATCTTTTTGTATACTAAATGTTGCCTGATTAATATTGAATAGTAATTTCACCGATACTTTCTTTTTCTTCCGTAACACAATTACAATTTTTTTTAGCTGAGCATCTTCCCGAGTAGCCTATGCTAATTTTTCCATCAAGACAGGCAAATCCTGTAATATCACGATTTCGTGTATGTCTACTACATCATGTCCCGCCGCAGGATCCAGCGGAATCGGCAAACGTGACAAACAATCGGCGTAACTATGTTGTTTCGAATTTTTGTATTTAATGTTAAACGTATAATCCTGTAAAAAAATTGCTTAGCGCTGTATACGTAGTGCTGTGTAAGCCGGTAAGAGTCGAGAAGGTTAAAATCTGTACAAGAGGACGATGATTGATGTATAAAGTGAAATAATTGCCATATAAGTACTGATGAAATTTCTTAATTCCAAAAATGATCGCGTACGCATCCTTGTCTATCTGTGCATACTTTCGCCGGGTGCTCGACAACGACTGAGACGCGAACTGAATAACCCGTTCCGTACCGTCAGAGTAACGGTGGGACAGGACTGCACCGACACCGTAAGGGCTGACATCCATCGCTAGGCAGCTTCGAATCGAAATGTGCCAGTATCGTATTACCTTTAAAATTTTCCTTTGCCAACTGAAACGCTTGTTCGCATTCTCGAGTCCATTTGAAAACAATTCCTTTTTGCAATATCATATAATGGAGAATTGTACTTAAATTCTTGATAAAACGACGTAATAATTAATCATACCTAAGAAAGATCGCAATTCTGATATGTTACTTGGTCAGTCACTTGAGCATTTGATCAATCGCGTCCATTTTGTCAACCGATTTATGTACCATTTTTGTCAATCCTATAATCGCAATAATGTATGGAATCCTTTATAAATTCACTTTTACTCTTGTTAATTCTAATGTTCGCGTCGGCTAAACGCTGTAAAACTAGTCCAAGACGATGTAAGTGAGTCTCATCGTCGGGTCCTGTAACCCTAATATCATCAAGAAAAACCGATATCTCCGGAATGTCCTGTAGCAAATTCTCCATCACACGTTGCCATATTGCTGGCGCCGAAGCTACACCAAACATGAGTCTTGTACATCTAAAAAGGCCCTTGTGAGTTTAAAGTAAGCAAATCGCGATCCGCTTCCTGTATTCCCAATTGTAAATATGCTTGTTGTAAATCAATTTTCGTGAATTTAATGCCTCCCGACATTGATGAAAATAGTTCATCAACTGTGGGTAGCGGATGCTCATCGATTAGCAAATGGGGATTAATTGTAACGCTAAAATCATCACAAATACGGATTTGATTATTTTTCTTGAGCACGGGAACGATGGGAGTGACCCACCGGGATATATTAATCTTCTCCAGAATACTCTCTTGTTCCAAGGTCCGTAATTCCTGTTTTCACTAACGGTATTCAAATTACTATTTGAAAGGCACTACGAGCTTTTAGAAAAATCGAATTTGTATTCTCTTAGTTAAACTAGCTTCGATACCACGTATTTTTGTAGATGAGGAATTTAATTTTGCCCGATAACTCTATAATAAATCTGTAGCTCGAACCTGAATATCAGTACGTGGAGTCATTAATGCGTTAACTGAGTCCGTCAATGGCAATTGTAGTTTTCGTATCCATTCGCGATCTAACAACGGCTCACGATCCACATTTGAAAAACATACGTATAAATTTAATTTAATTAGATTTTCCCGCCAAGCAACTTTAATCGGTAACAACCCCATCACTTGGATAGGCGTTTTGCAAAAAGTAATTAATTGAAGCAATGTCGCTGTATTTGCGGAAAAAACTGACGTGCTGTGCCTACACTGACGATAGAAACTGCCGCTCCACTATCGATTTCGAAACGTCGATTCTTCACGCAGAACGTTTTATAAAATTTATCACGATGATCTGATTGCTTCACCAATACAATCTCCTCGACCTAATTCGCAGTCGTACGCTTCGCTCCCATGCACACTTTCCGCAGATGGCCTGGCGTTCCATAATTATTACAACTGATATTATGATCTAAAGTGCACTTATTTGCTAAATGATTACCGCCGCATCTGAAACAAAAAAAATATTAGTAGACGTGTTCGTACGAAATTTGTATGAGTTTTATTGGCTTTAGATTTAACATTTCCATTTTTATCTTTAAACGTTTTAACAGTCTTCTTCTTTTTTTGTTTCTTCTCTGGTTTGTTGGTCCTAACACCGATGTACTCGACAGCCACGGTTGTAGTTGTTGTGTATCTTTTTCAGAGAGTTCCAGTGTCGTCGCAATTTGAACTGCCTTCTCGAAGGTTAGGTCTCTTGTTTCTAATAGTCTTGCCTGACCCCGACGACTAGTTAAACTAAAAACCAATTGGTTCCTCAATGCCGTTTTCAGGTACGCCCCGAAATTGCAATGTACACTCAGTTTATGTAACGCAGCCAAAATCCTTGATTGACTCGCCCTCTTTTTGTTTCCGTTGGTAAAATTGAAAATTTTCGGCGATCTCCAAAGATTCTGATGCATAGAACTCGCCCAGGTTCGTGATCAAGGTGTCGAAAGTTATCGTGTATGGATCGACAGGCGCCAACTTGTTGCAAATGACGTCAAAAGTTGACCCGATGTAATGTAACAGATATAACGTCTTTTGGTCCTCAAGTATCTTAAAAATATTAACGGCCGCCAAAAATCTTTGCAGCCAACGTTTCCACTCGGTAGAGGACGGATCAAGAGTCAATCGCAAAAGTTCCGTGTAACATAACCTCCGCCATTTTGTGTAATCTCGAACTCCCGACTCTAATTAATTTTTCGTATTCGTACAATTTGTACGGTCCACTTGCTATTTCTCTCACTCCTCTGATAATTGCGATTCCATCCTCGTCGCCATTCTCTGTAGTGTAGTCAGGATGATTGAAGTAAAGCAACGTAAGAATTACTGAGTTTAATATCTGATTTGTACAGAAAGCGCAATGGCACCTCCGTGCTTACAGACGAGCAGACTCCTTCCTTCTCTCTCTGTTCCGCAGGAAACAGTCGGAACGGAAACACACACAACATCGCCGCCACTCGCTCTGCGCGCGCAATACTCCCGCTCAGTCGCTCATACTCGCGGGATACTTAAATTAGAATAACATACATGTATAAATATTCATAAACATATATAATTGAATATGAAATATGTCCATATATGTTCATATATCCTTCTTTCTTCTGTGTCACGTCCAAACCCTTGGAAATTTGGTCAAGGAGCCAATGAGAGAGAATGAAAAGGATATGGAAGGACGGTTAGATTCAATCTCACAGATATACGCGCGGAGGCGACACCTGTGAGTCGTGCGCACCTTTTCAGTCCCGGAATATAGGTCAACGTCCGAAGGGATGCTATGACACCTGTTCCGCTGGACAGTGCGAACGTTCTACTTTTGGGTCAAGGAACTTAATCCTTTTGATCCGGGACTGAACCTCGTGCGATCTTAGGTATTAGAGGGAAAGGAATGCGAGTGGTGATTTAACAAATAAATGGAAGCTGGCAATCTTCATTTACAATTTAAACTTACATTTATTTAAAGAAAATATTATTATTAGATTTATACAGAACATACACACACATATATATATATATATGTATATATATATATATACACATATATATATATATAAAACATATATATATATATAAAACATATTAATTTTAGTTACAATCGATTTGTTTATGGTAAAATGATTGAATTAGCTAAGTTGTGGGAGTAATTGTGTGTGTGTGTGTGTGTGTATGTGTATGTGTGTGTATGTGTGTGTATGTGTGTGTGTGTGTGTGTGTGTGCGTGTGTGCGCGCGTGTGTGTATGTGTGTGTGGAGAGGAAAGGGTTAACGAGTATGGGAGACGAGAAAAATGTTGCAGGAGCACATCGGGATAAGATGCTTGTAGAAGACGATGTAAGGTGTGG
Source organism: Acromyrmex charruanus (assembly GCA_017607545.1). NCBI lineage: Eukaryota > Metazoa > Arthropoda > Insecta > Hymenoptera > Formicidae > Acromyrmex > Acromyrmex charruanus. The sequence goes on from JAANIC010006349.1 coordinate 126,738, forward strand.
GATTTCCGGGGATGTATACAGTGACTAATCCCCTTCATTGGAGGGGGACGGAACATCCGATCCCAGTCGATCAGCTCGGGATTCAGTTGAAATGGGAGGGGCGGGAGTTGATCCAAAGGAGGAGGAATCCTTCTTCGTGAGAAGGAGGGGGAAGGAATCATTCCTCGAAAGGAGGAGGGGAATAACCGAGGATTTCCTGGATAGCAGGGTCGATAACAGGAGGAGAGGTGAGATCCAACGGTTGTGTTGGTGAATAGGAGATCTCGACGAATTGTTCGCCAGTCGATTGTGGCGGCGCGATTGTGGGTGGCCCTGGGGAACGGTTCCGCCTACTTCTCCGGACATAGGAGATTCGTCCGCGTTTCCTGATGGTACGCACTACGAACCGAAGGGTTAAAATTGACGCATGTTCGTTGGAAACGCGTGAAAATGTATTTAAGAACAATGAGTGTTTTTCCATGCGGGGAAACGCGAGGGTGGACTGGAAATAAATGCGACTTACTATTAGCTGGCCCAAGATATCGGGTAGGTTCTAGGCGAGTGGCCAAGGAGATCCGTCGTCAGCGAAGAGCGTCCGAAGAGCAGTCGCCGTAGCGTATGGCTGGTAATTCCAGTTGCGATTTGCTCACAAGTTTGCACTCGGATGGAATCGCGAACTAGCGTGATTAGCGCGGGTTCCAATAATTTCCGCACTGCCCAAGACAATGAATTAACTTGTAACCGAGCGCGAACTTCATTGACGTGAACCGGGTGATTCAAAATTTCATACTAACGCTCTGCGCTTCCGCGGGACCTCTATTTATACTCCGAAAAAAAGATGTTGTGCCCTTTGTCTAGATGCAAAAGTTAGTTGCAATGTCACGCGAGATTTACGATTTTTATAGCGTCCTATCGTTGTTAATCGTTAGAGTAGTTTCAAGAAGAAAAGAAGTGATTTACGGTTTTCCTTAAAAAGCCAAGATTGCTCCAGACGAATGACGAATTCTGTTATTCTCGCGGAAAATACGGCTAGGTAAACAAATGCTTACCGTACACAACTAGATTTGGGGAAGTTATCCCATGCATTTTATTTTTTTAAGCGCGACGTGGCGCCTGTTTTTCTAAGATGAAATTGTTGGTCAGTCTCGGATGACAAAGCCTAGATTTTTATTTACTATTGCGTTACTTCGGTGCATTTATAATGTCTTTTACAATCTTGTCTCCTTTCGGGTCTGCATTAAGGTTGTTATTCCTTCCGGGTTGATTGGCATTTACGAGTTTTCGCGGAGCCTGTCCGGTCCCTCTTTTCAATTCTGTCAGACCGTTATCAGAAAGCTCCGCTCGAGTCTCGCAGACACCAACCATAGTCGTGACGTGGAGCCGAAGAAAAGAATCGTGGCGTCTGTAGGACGTAACATCTGTAAAGATTTTTAAGTGTAATAGAAGTAGTATTATTATAATAATAATGTGAAAACATTAAGAATAATTGAAAGGATAATTTTGTGATGATGTATATAGATATATTCTAAATAAAGGATAACTTATCGTATGTTTATTATAACTATATGTTTGTTATAACTAATTCAGATAATGATTCGGATTAAATAAATTATCTGATAATAAGATACAAAGTTATACTTTTTTTATTTTATAAATATGTTTGTGTTTAAAATGCATTTTTATAAAAGTTTTATAGACATATTTATGTTTAAAATACATTTTTATAAAAGCTTTGTTGATATGATAAAGATTAAATATACATTAACCTTCATTTTATTAATGTTAATCAAATTACCCTATACCATTAGTCATCTTACTCCGGCCCCGGGGCTAGTTCAATCAGATGGAATGCATTCGAAAAGTGCATTTTTTTCATATTATCATAGTTATCAATTTTCTCTTATTATTAAAATATTATTAGATAGATCAAATATAGTAACTGGTGTAAAATTCATTTTTTCAATAAATCTCTTAATTTCATCTGTAAAAATTCGAAACTGAAAAATGAGTCTATTATCCCTAGTCTTCCCTATGATGACATCTTGTTACATTACTAGAAATCAAAGTCTTAAACGGTCTATCTTAATGCTTGTATGATTCTTGTATGAATTTATATACTACATATGTCGTCTCCGGAAATCTTGGCTTAGTCTAAAGGCTTAGGACGTTCGCACGGAATGCAAGAGATCCAGGTTCGACTCCTGGTCGAGGTAATATTCTTTGCAATAAGAAATAATTATTTACAGATTTTAATGTGTCATTCAACATTATTAAGATCGTTTCGAAGATGCGAGAAGCATAAAAAATTTGTTAAATTGCTAGTCAACTGTGATATTATTGTGGTAATTTAGAATTAGCATTTCAAGACCGAAAAATCATTTCGGTCCGTTTCTGGGGACTACATAGTACGAGGGCAAATTAATAAGTTTTTAGAAAATCTGTTAGAGGGCACAGTGTCATGTCATTATTTTTTGACAAGTAGCATCTTTTAGCCGATTACTATCAAATTTTGAACGGAATTCATCTCGTGATTTCATTTCTGTAGCGAACAACCTCTGTATTTTTTGCAAAATGGAAAAAAAAGAGTTTCGTGCAGTGATCAAACATCTACATATGAAAAGTTTAACGCCGAAAGAAATCAAAGCCGAGTTGGATAATGTTCATAGCACATCTGCATCAGCGTTTGCAACTGTATACAATTGGGTGAATGAATTTAAACCTAGTCGTACATCCACATATAATGCATCTCTTTCGGGACGAATGAGCCTCCAATAGAGGCTGCTATGCCAGAAATCATCGATAAAATCCACGATATTGTTTTGACTGATCGACGAGTGAAAGTGCGCGAGCTTGTTGAGGCCACATATCACATGGCACAGATTTCAATTTTGCATGAACAATTGGGTATAAAAAAGCTATCGGTAAGATGGGTGCCGCATTTGCTCACTGTGAACCATAAGCGTGTGACGATTTCAAAACAATGTTTGGAGATTTTTTTAACGTAATCCAGATGAATTTCTGCGTCGATTCATTACTGTGGACGAAACATGGATCCATTACTTCACACCCGAGAACGAAGGAACAGTCAAAATAATGGACTTCACCGAGTGAACCAGCTCCGAAGAAGGCGAAAACCGTGAAGTCGGCCGGAAAGGTGATGACCCTAGTTTTTTGGGATGCACGCGATATAATTCATATCGATTACCTTTCGTCGAAGCAAACGATTAATGACGATTACTTCGCAACCTTATTGGACCGTTTCAACAACATTTTAAAGAAAAAACGTCCCCATTTGGCGAAGAAGAAAGTGCTCTTTCATTAAGACAATGCACGGGTTCACACGTCTCCGACACCGATAGCCAAATTCAACGAATTCCGCTACGAATTGCTTCCCCATCCAACATATTCGCCAGATTTAGCCCACTGCGACTATTTCCTGTTTCCAAACCTAAAGAAATAGTTCGGAGGAAAGAGATTTACCACCAGAGAGCTCATCGCCGAAACAGAGGCTTGTTTTGAAGGGTTGAACAAATCATGTTATTCGGTCGGCTTGAAAAAGTTGGAGAATCATTGGATCAAGCTGAAAGAAGACTATAATGAAAAATAAAAATGAATCGATCAAAAAAAATGTGTTTTACTATGTTTTTCTAAAAACTTATTCACTTGCCCTCGTATATAAATTCACAAGAATCATACAAGCATTAAGATCCAGCTAGACCGTTTAAGGCTTTGATTTTTATAGTTTGTGTTATCACATATATGGTCGTATAATATATTATATTGTTTATATTACTTTATCTTTGGATGATTGTATATTGTCAATAATTTTGGAGCATTGATAAGAATACAAATCAGGATCGAAACGTTTGCGTATTTGATATGTTTATTTGAATAAATTATTTGCACATTGTTTTAAAAAATATAATTATATATATATAATAATTATATATTTTATAATTTTATATATATATATATATATATATATAAATTTATGTGTCTGAATCATTCTATCGTTCGTTTATGCGATAATTAAATACATATGACGATTTGTGGGCAAACCGTTATGGCGGCATGGCGATAACTCGTACATTTGCGCCTTCTCTTTTATCGGTATCACTAGGCGACGCCGACTGACGACGACGACGGCGATCGATATTGTATCTTAACATAAGCTGTCATAAAAATTGAGAAAATTCGAGAAAAATTTACAATGATTTATATAATACGCAAAGATACGCAAAGATTATTTCAATAAAAACAATTAATTTTTTTATTATAAACATATAATTTGACTTTTTTACAAAAAAAAAGAAATCAAAAAGAACTCACAAATGATGATGCATTATTGATATTAAATAATGATTTTTAAATTTTTTTATAGAGGATCTGCAGAGACTTGCAGAAGTAAGAATTATTAACTGTTATATACACTCACAAGCAAAAAAAAAAACGAAACAAAAAGATTCGCTCTTTAGAACTGTTTTTGGCTCATATTACTCGATTTATCTAAAAAATTTGACGTGATTTTTCGCTGGCGGATTTGGATTCAGCGACCTTGAATTTATTAAGAAATGCTAGCCCTACTCGCCGCAATTTTTTTTGTTGGATTATATCGTCAGTTAAATATTGTTTTGTCGACTCGTAATTCGCTCATAATATGCGAGTTGTATTGATGTTAAGTTAGTTAAGGACCATTTATACAAATTTCTGAGTGTTGTAATTTATTTGTCGAGTGAGCGCTGTAAACTAGCTCTAGTCACCAATCTTTTTATTGTTCATCCTACGTCATCACACGGATATCTATACTATGAGCGATTGCAAAAGAATGCACTTAGCATCAATTCCAAAATCTTCTCGATGGAAATAAAATTTCAGTTTTATAGTGAGTGGCATTTTTTTGCAACCGCTCGTGTTAAAGCTCTGTGTGATGGCGTGGGAGGAACAATAAAAATTGGCGACTAGAGCTAGTTTACAACGACCACTCGATAAACAAATTGCAACACCCAGAGATTTGTATAAAAAAATTTCAACTAACTTAACATCAATATAAGTCGCATATTATATTAAAACAAATTACAAGTTAACAAAATAATATTTGATTGATAATCGATTCAAAAAGGCTAAAACACTAAAGCATGTTTTCAATATATATAATTTATATTATAATTTATATTATAATAAAGCATCACAATATATAATTACCTAAAGATTACCTAAATTACCTAAAGATACCTAAAGATATCTAATTACCTAAAGATGATTGAATTTAATTGATGAATCTCTTGGTAATCTTTAATTTTAATCATATTCGGAAAAAATGTGTACTAAATTGATTAATTCATATACTGTTTATAAGAAGACGTTAAACACTATAAAATGCATGAGATGTTAATATATAATACTTTTTTAAAGAAAGATAAAAGAGCGCTGTAGATACGTGTTTTGCAAAAAAAAAATTTTATTAAATTAAAATCTATGTAAAATTACGGGTGATGGGGGTATTTTATTAAACAAAAAGTATAAAAAGTCATAAAAAGTTAGAGCGCATTCTTTTACATATTCTTCCAACGTTTCTTCTTGCTCTGTTATAAATATTTTATTAACATCATAATTAGGAATCAGTCTTGTAATTCTTTATTGTTAATATTTATATTCTTAGTTATGTAACGGCGCAGTGTGGGATATTCTAATTTATATTCTTTGGCCGCTTTGCGAATACTTATTCCTTGTCTATGCAAAGTCATAGCTTTGAACATGGTATTTGGAGAATGATTACCCTTCATTCTAGATTTAGACGCGCCATTCTAAAAAAGAAAGATAATAAATAATGTTGTAAAGAATGAACTATTATTATTGTTAACAATGAACTATCATTTTGAAGATTATTGGGTAAAGATATAGAATACTCCGTTCTCAAATTTTGATAAAAATACACTCATTCAACGCGTTTTTGCACGAAATGAACGAATCTGGCAAACGGTCAGATTAACCTAATAATCATCAACTTTAACGCTTTTCTAACCTAAATAGTCATCAACTTTAACGCTTAATATTTCGGTTCGCGGGGCAGAGAGACACTTTTTTCTGTTCGATTTGTTCATTTCGTGCAAAAACGTATATGTAATGAGTGTATTTTTATCAAAATGTGAGGTGAGCAGGATATTCTATACCCAAAGAATATTGACCTTTACGTAGTCTAGAACATAGGTATGTAGTCTAGAAATGGTTCGTTCACTACATAATCTCCAAAATAATGAGATAAAATAATACAACAGAAAAAAGTTGCTTACAAAATATTGAAGCTAAATGTGTATATAAAACTATTACACAATGAAAAAATGATGAGAGTAACAACAAAAACATAAAAAATGCATAAAACTTACGAAAAAAACTTACTTCGCAACCCAAAATTTCTTAAATGTAATCCCATACTGCCACACTTAGTGCGATCTGCCTGCCGACTAGAGAACCGAGGGGTTCAAATGCGAGTCGCTGCATAATAACAGCGCAATCTGGTAACGTCTGGTAAATTTATGAAATATCGCAATGGTTCATAGAATATTACTATATGTTCACTGTTGAACCACTTACCCTACTTCAAACATCACTGAAAATCCGCCGTAATTAATAATGTATTTACGGTAGTAGAAATTCTAAGCTCATTATCGCATAATTACTAAAAAAGCTCTTTGTTAATCGTAATAACGATATTTGACATAGCATTGTGCTCTCGAGATATAATTAATTATCGGGCGGTTCATCCTAATCTATTATAAAATCGGAGAAGAATACATGTTTTTCTATCGTATTATTACAAAAAGTGTAGCATATTATGCATAATATTTCATGTACTTTGTAATTCTCTAATAAGATACTTATGGAAGGAGAACGTATAAAGAATTAATCATGAATATTAATTATAACAGACTTTCACGTTTTTAAATTTTAAGTGATCCTTCAATTTTGTTTGTTTATTGTATTTGTAACATCAAATTCTTTTATCGTTCCTTATCGTTTCTTTTTTCACGAAACGTGAAAATCTGTTATAATTAATATTCACGATTAATTCTTTATACTCCTTTCATAATTCTCCTTTCATAAGTACGAGGGCAAGTCAATAAGTTTTTAGAAAAACATAGTAAAATACATTTTTTTTTATCGATTCATTTTTATTTCTCAACATAGTCTCCTTTCAGCTCGATATACTTGATCCAACGATTCTCCAACTTTTTCAAGCCGTCCGAATAATGATTCCAACCCTTCAAAATAAGCATCTGTTTCAGCGATAAGCTGCTCTCTGGTGGTGAATCTCTTTCCTCAGACCCATTTCTTCAGGTTTGGAAACAGGAAATAGTGGCAGAGGGCTAAACCTGGCAAATATGCTGGATGGGGAAACAATTCGTAGCGGAATTCGTTGAATTTGGTCATCGATGCCGGACACGTGTAAACCCGTGCATTGTCTTGATGGAAGAACACTTTCTTCTTCGCCAAATGGGGACGTTTTTTCTTTAAAATGTTGTTAAAACAGTACAATGAGGCTGCGTAGTAGTCGCCATTGATCGTTTGCTTCGACGGAAGGTAATCGATATGCGAATTATACCGCGTGCATCCCAAAAAACTGTGGTCATCACCTTTCCGGTCGACTTCACGGTCTTTCGCCTTCTTCGGAGCTGGTTCATTCGGTGAAGTCCATTATTTTGACTGTTCCTTCGTTCTCGGGTGTGAAGTAATGGATCCATGTTTCGTCCACAGTAATGAATCAACGCAGAAATTCATCTGGATTACGTTAAAAAATCTACAAACATTGTTTTGAAATCGTCATACGGTCGCGCTTATGATTCACAGTGAGCAAACGCGGCACCCATCTTACCGATAGCTTTTTCGTACCCAATTATTCGTGCAAAATTGAAATCACTGTACCATGTGATATGCCTATGGCCTCAACAAACTCACGCACTTTCACTCGTCGATCAGTCAAAACAATATCGTGGACTTTATAGATGATTTCTGGCGTAGCAGCCTCTATTGGAGGCTCATTCGTCCCGAAAGAGATGCATTATATGTGGATGTACGACTAGGTTTTAATTCATTCAATTGTATACAGTTGCAAACGCTGGTGCAGATGTGCTATGAACATTATCCAACTCGACTTTGATTTCTTTCAGCATTAAACCTTATATGTAGATGTTTGATCACTGCACAAAACGAAACTCGTTTTTTTTCCATTTTGCAAAAAATACAAACGTTGTTCGTTTTAATCATCTACAGCCGTGCTCGAAATTAGTTGCCCATTTCGGGCAGATTCCTGAGGCGACCCCCTCTACCACTGGAGACTCGGCGGCCGAGCCGCTGATCGCTCACGTGACGCTGTGCCCCAGGAGCGTCGCGATACAAAAAGTATGCTAGGAGCATATCTTCCGGCAAATATTATTAAAATATTTTCTTTCTCACATAATTTTTATTTTAATAAATAATTAAAATATAAATTTTTTATTATTAACATGTTTTATTATTAACATATTATATTCTGCAATATATAATTAAAAATTACAATATGATAATTATAATGTGGACAATGACTTTCCATATTATCTTGAAAGTACTATTATTGATACGTTTTTCAAATAGTTTCTTTAGGTTTATTTAACTAAAAGATAAAAAAGGATGATTAAATATATGTGACTCGATAAAGTAAAATTTTACATTATAAAATATTTTACTTTATAAAATTTGACTTTGCTGAGTCATGTATTTGATCATTTTTTTGTTATTTTTTAGCGGAATAAACCTATTGAAGACTATAATAAATACAAATAAAAAACCAGAAGAAAGAAAAATAAGTAATTTTCTTAACAGTATGAATTTAATTTTCTGTGTCATTATGTTAAAAAAAGAGAGAGAGAGAAGAAATTGCCATTCTATGGTAATTATATGCTTGTGTGTCGATCAATAATCACGATTCAAATAATCACGAAGATGACTGCGTGGCGCTGAGCGCCTTCCGCTTCTTTTTGTCTCTCTCTCTCAGGCTGGGGCGCGCTCTCTGAATCGGCCATTGGCCGATGGCGAGTGGTTGTTTTTCTTTTTGTTCAAGCGTGCTAGAATTTGTAGCAAAAGCAAAAAACGCAGATTATGTTCAAACTTTAAAGGAAAATCTCTTTCAAAACTGTGACTTTAAAAGCAGGTTGAGGGGCTGATAGCCCGATTGAGGCTGTTAGCCTAACATCAAGATCTCTTGAACTTGTATTAAATATAAAAGAAGATAAGTATGGTCAGCTCAATTTAATCAATCGTTTCAAGCATCTATTAAGATAAAATTCGTACATAAAGTTGCACGGCTAGCAGTCCGTTCTGTAATTGTAGCATATACGGCTAGCAGTCCGTTTTATAATATTTTCATAAACGGCTAGAAGTCCGTTCTAATACATTCTGAATTAGAGAATCGCGGCTTGTAGTCGAATTTGTTGTTTTGGTTCCTTATAATTCTTTTTCTTAATATAGTCTAACTTGTTCGTTAATGACGTTGTGAATGCTGCTCTCTTTAAATATTCCACTTTTCATTGTTTTAATTAAATTGTAAAAAATATTAACAATAAACATTTTCTCCGTTATTATATTTCTAAGAATCTGTCTCATTTTTTTGTTAGTTATAATTTCTACTCATAAACTTCTAATTTAAACTTCTAATGTAACATTGCTATCGAATACATTAATACAATTTTACTATACATTATATACCCATAAAGATTTTAAAAGAACTAATTCACATTGGCGAGGATAGCGAAGAAGAAGAATATTGATCATCTAAGAAGAATATTTTTCTATTTTTGTGAATCTCGGAGAGATAGAAATATAATAAATAAATAATTTTATTATTATAAATAGATACAATAAAGCCACATCTTATTAAAAGGTTGCACATATATTCTTACTTGTTATTCATTTTTCAGATGAAATTAGTGGCAGAATTATAATTGCGAAGAAGGGCATCTTATAACTATATTATTACACTCGAATTTTTATTACAATAATCATTAATACCTTTAGTACTATCATACATAGCATAATTAAATATAGCATTACGCAAATAGTATTTTCTATAATCTATTGTTATAATATGAATCTTTACATTTCGCGGTTTAATTAACCCATATAGCACCGAAAGTTAAATAATATTTTAACTGTATCTCAGAAATATTTTAACTGAAAAGTGAAATATTTCATAATAATATTTCAAAAGTTACGAAATATGTCTGGAACATTTCTAAGATAGCTCTAGAATAGCAAAGTCATTCATATACAAAAGTTATTCACAATTTAAATTGAACAAGTCATGATAATATCAAAATAGTTAGATTAAATCATGATTAATAAAAAAAAATGACTTTTGATAGACATTTGGAGCCATTTTGACGTCATGATGACTTTTTATTTGGATATGTTTTTCAATTTGTTGCATGTGATACATTTTAAATTTTGTCAGAAACATTTCTGTTAAAACATTTCATATGATAGAATCCTTTATGTTGCAATATTTCATATAATATATGCAGAATCTTTTTAGAATTGTTGCACATGAGATGTAAAAGGTTGAAACATTTCTGAAAATTTTCCACAGCAATCGATGCTATATGGGTGTAGGCGCGCCTACTCCTGCCGTGCGTTGATGTGCAATTGTTTCTCTCTTCCGCTGTTTCTCAACGGTTTTTTAGTTTAGTAGCAAAGCATGTACGACAGTGTACGTTAAAAAAGTTTCGTTCGGGATTATAAAGTTTTGGAGATTTTTTACAAACAGACAGTGCTTCTTGCGTAATAGTGCAATGATACGTGTGATAGTACTACATTTGATAATGTTACGTGTAAAAATATGTGATGTTATTAAGAAAAAAAAATGTACTAGTGTTTATTAATAGAGCAAAATGTAATAATGCAATGCTTGTATATATTATTTATTTATTTTAGTGTAATCCTGTCATCGATTTCAAGAATGGATTTAAAGAATGGATAAATATATGCAACTTTTTGACAAGGTATGGGAAGAAATTTTTTTTGCTTCCATTAATAATAAAACCATCTGTCTTCTGTGTGGTTATCAACCCTCTATTGTTAAAAAATATATTCTTCATAGGCATTATAATATTAAACATTCAAAGGACTATTCAAAATGTGAATCAAGAAAAATTCGATTTAATTGAAGGATAAAACTAATTTATAATATAAAAAAGGTTGTAATTCAAGTTCTCGTGTTGATAATGCTACACCTTCAGTAAAAACTCTTACAGCGTCGTATGCAATTTCAAATTTAATTATGAAAAATTCTAAGCCGTTTTGTGAAGGAGAATTTGTAAAGGAATGCATCATTGCAGCAGTAGAGTCGTTTGGAAATTCATTAACTCTTGAAGAAGCTGCTAGCATTCCATTAAGTGACAAAACTGTAAAGTCAAGAATCGATGACATTGCCTCCTCTTTAGAAAATAAATTAAAATCTTTATTAGCTTCTTGCTCTTTCTTTTCATTATGTCTCGATGAGAGCACCGATAATCGACATATGAGTCAATTGAGTATTTTTGCTCGAATCATGCAAAACGATTTCTCACATGTCGAGGAGCTCTTAGATTTTGTATCATTACATGATACGACAACGGGAATTGATATTTTTGAAGCTGTTAACCAAACTTTTCAGAAATTTGGTATAAATTTTCGAAATGTTCGGCTATCTGACAGAGCAAAGGCAATGACAGATTCGAAAAATGGATTTTTCGGTCATAGAGGCAGCGAGGCAATTGAGCCAGCGAGGCAATTGAGGCAGCGAGGCTTAAAATTCCCTGTTATTCACTGTATCATCCATCAAGAAGCGTTATGTGGAAAAGTTGTGAAATTATGTACCGCAATGCAAATGGTTGCAAAAATTATTAATACAATATGATTAAAGGCGGTCATAAGTTCCTTTCTCATCGGAAGTTTCAACATTTTCTCGAGACGCATAACGCATTTTATACAGATATACCCCTATATTGTGAAGTTCGGTGGCTCAGTGCAGGAAAAGATTTAGAAAAATTCTTTGCAATAAGAAAAGAGATTTTCCTTTTCTTGCAAGAATATTTTCCAACAAAATGTGATAAATTTCAATTTTTCTTTAAAAATTTAGATTAACTTTGCGAGCTTGCAATAGAGGTGGCAATAGAGGTGTATCTCTGTCCGGTGGCCAAAGAGCGCGAATCAATCTCGCGAGGGCGGTTTATAGACAAGCGGATATCTATTTGCTCGACGATCCCTTGAGCGCGGTGGATACTCGTGTTGCTAGGCATCTCTATGGGAAGTGCATTACCGAATATCTCCACGGCAAGACGAGGATACTTGTCACACATTAACTGCAATTCCTTAAAAGGGCGAACCACATCGTCGTACTGGATCGAGTAACATAGAATATTCTTTAGTTATCATTATTAAATTAAAAAATTTTTAATTTTTAAAAAGTTTGTTTTTTAATTTATTTTAAAAAGTAAAGAATTTAAATATAATAATGACAAAAGTAAATTTAATTATTGCTGAATGAATAATTTTAAAATTTTTTTTTATTTTTATGAAGATAAACATTATTTTATTAATAACACATAAAAATTGGATAATTTTATAATTAAAATTAATAAACAATAAGATTTTTTTTAATAAAAAATGACAAGAAACTTTTAAATTTTACATTTAATTTATATGTAATTTACGTATAATTAATTAAAAGATGAAGTTTAAATATCTTTTAAATTAAATATCCTGATTTTGTTTCCTAAGGGTTTCGTGAAAATGCAAGGAAATTATAATGAATTAGTACAATCAAATAAAGATTTCATTGAGATGTTGGACAATTTGAATCAAGCGCAGAGAAAAGAGAAGGACATGAGAAGAGCTTCGGTCTAAGAGAATCACAATAACGAAACGAATATCAAGATTATCGACTACAAGTTCCTGTAAAATGATCACTCATTATTACAATATAATAAAAAAATATAGAAACTGAAAAAGGAAAATATTTTACATTATTTTTGTTTAATAAAAATAGATAACACAAAAACAAATGTAAAATAAAAATAGGAAAACATAAATAAAAATAATAATACAAAATAATTTAAAAAAATATCAGTATTTTCGCGCATTAAAGATTTCTAATATACCTTCATTAATTATTACCAATTAATAAAGCGCGGAAGAAGTTTTTAAATTAAGATTCAAAAAAGTTAAGTAGTTTTCAAATATCTACAAATTTTCTTAGCATTATTTTCTTCGTTTTTAAATAATTTAAACTAAATTAACTTCATCAGATTACATCTATTATGAGAGATAAATTCAAGTAATAAGATATTATTTTGCCATCGTGCAGCACTCGAACATTGATGATTCGGATTATGTGGAGAACATCCCGGAAGCTGAGATGACGGCGCACGGTCGAGTAGCCGGCAGAGTATACAAGGAATATCTGCATTACGGTGGTAATAATTTCACCCTATTTGTACTGCTGATGATCTTCATTATCTGTCAGGTCGCCACTACCGGGAATGATTACTGGCTGTCATACTGGACTACTTTGGAGGATGTGAGGCGTATTGAAAATACTAGTGATGTCAAACAATTCGCGAACATATACAATGATAGTTTCCTTGGGTCAATTTTCACGTTGAACCCGGACGGCCTGCTGAGCACTGTGGATGCCATATATGTATACACATTCTGCATCATCGCCTGCATCGCTACCACGCTGTTTCGCAGCTTTCTTTACATGAAGGTCTCTATGAACTCGAGTAGTAATCTTCACAACATCATGTTCTTCAAACTGCTGCAGGCGCGTATATTCTTCTTCCACAACAATCCTTCCGGTGAGTAACAGTTACAAAATCCGATAGTCGTCTTAACTACTCTACAGAGACTTCTTTAAAAATTATTTTATGACAATTTTTAAAAATATTTTTCAGATAATATAATTTTTATATAATCTTTTATATAATCTCATAATTTTTATATAATCTTAAAATTTTTTAGAATGATTTTTTAATTTTTAAATGAATTGAGACTTTTTAGAAGTTTTGAGAAAGTTTGTAACTTTTCTAAATTTCTTTGTAGATAGATGTAAATTCTGAAATAGAATTTACAAGATTTCTCATTTTATATTTTCCAAAAAAAACTTAAAAAAATCTGAAGAAATTGATATATTTCTTTTAAAGAAATTCTTAGAAAATATAATAATTGTTAAAATATTATTAGAATCTTTTTGAAGAGTTTTCAAAACGTTAATTCCGGATACAGAAAACAAGTATATTTTTGTCAAATGTGATATTATTAAGTTGTATTGATTGCTATCCATAAAAAAGTAAAGCGATGATGTAGATCTTTTTTTGCACATATTCATGATATCAAAGATACAAATTATCGATTAAGATTGATTAATTTTATTTTAAAATATATTATATTTATGTAACTTATGCCAATTGTATTAATTGAAAGAATATATATAATTAATTTTACATTACTTCATCACAAATATATCATATATTATGAAATTAATATTATAATTAATAATATTAATAATTACCTACTAACTGATATACAATTTGACAAGTTAATCTAAAATCCTCTCTAAATTCTTCACTACTTTTTGCGTGTACTACACGAAGAAAATCTTGAACATGTGTCGCCTACGACCGTTATTTAAAAATTGAAGAAGAGGAAACAGCAATCTTCTTCTTAAATATTGTTTTCCAAAAATAGATTATAATCATTATCATTTGATGAACTAGTATCTGATAAACTAGTTTCGATTCCTGTTGGATCAATATCAATATAAACAAAAACGGTGGAAATATTACATAGTTAAAATATATAAAAATCAAAGTTCGCTCTCGATCGCATCATTAATAATCAAACTCGCTCAATTTAGAATAAATGTTGCAGGAATGTTGTAATCTGTTTGTCAGTAAAATTTCAACAATTTTTCTTCTCCTAACTTTACAAACAGATTTTAGAGTGGCTATAAGTAACAAATAGATTTATAAATGACCATCCAAATATTCTTATTACAAACGCTGATAAGGGAAGTGTTACTGTTGTTCTTGACAAAGACGCCTATGTATCAAAAATGGAGGAGATTCTTTCAGACACTAATACTTACGAAATCGTTAATAAAGATCCAATTAAAAAGTTGACTCAGGACTTGCGTACATTACTTGTGAGATGGAAGCGTGATCGATTTATTGACGAACAAACATACTGGAGATTGCTTACAACTGATGGTGTTATACCTAGAGTTTACAGTTTGATCAAAATACATAAAGACGGCAACCCATTGAGAGTGATTGTATCCTCTATTAACAGTCTACTATATTATCTTTCTCTTTTTTTACACAATATAATTAATGATAGCATACCAAAAGCTCCTAGCTACATTAAAGAAAGTTTCCATTTAGTTGAGAAATTAAATGGCTCAGTTTTTGATTCTCAATATGTTTTGGTTTCGTTAGATGTAGTCTCTTTTTATTAATATTCTTGTATCTAACATTAAATAGCATCGAGAGAAGATGAGTTTACATTTCAACGAAGACAAATATTTCTAAAAATGAATTCATCATTGCAGTTAAATTTATTCTAGATTCAACTTTTTTTGCTTTTAATGATAAAACCTATAAACAAGTATTTATAAACAAGTATTATGATACTCCAATGGATTCATCGTTATCACCGATAATCGCTGATATTGTAATGCAAGATCTACAAGAAACAGCAATCAATAAATTATCAGTACAATCTTTATTTTATTTTAGATATGTTGATATCATTCTTACACTTCCATCTGATACTCAGCGTCATCAATGACGCTTTAAATATTTTTAATTTTTTACATATGAGATTGCAGTTTACTTTGGAGGTTAATACGGATGGCAAATTGAGTTTTCTTGATACAATGCTTGTTATAGATTTTATTAATTAGAGAATTATATTATATTTGACATCTATCATAAAAAGATGTTCTCGGGAAGGTTCCTTAATTTCCATTCAAATCATCTTCTTTGCCATAAAAAAGTCACTATTAACTTTATAGACAAAATTATCCTCTTATCACATCCATGATTCCAACAAAAAAATTTGGTAGATGCTATTCATATTTTCTTAAATAACTGTTAGCCTCATTTATCTTCTCTACAATTGAATAAAGATTAAAGTTTCATATACATAATAAACATATTACACGTAATTCACAAGTTAAAGACAAATATTTCACGATTCCTTACGTCAAATTCATTTCTGAAAAGCTTCCTTCCTATTTCCAGTATGTTCCATTGCAAACTAATCTTTCTATCCCTAACATATTAAAAAGTCTTATTAAAAAAGATAAAGATAAGTTGGATTTTCTGTTCATCAGAACGTGATTTATAAGATTTCCTGTGACGATTGTGAAGCGAACTATGTTGGTCAGACAAAAAGAAAATTAAGTACGAGATTACACGAACATATATCTGATATTAAAAAGAATACTGGTTCTCCTACTGTTATAACTGATCATCGTATCAATTTCGACCACAAATTTAGATGGAAGGAAGTGAAAATTTTGGATTGCGAGTCTTCGTTTTTAATAAGAGATTAGTATCTGAAATGATTCACATCAAAAGACAGAAACAAGATCTTAATAAAAAGAATGATACGGAATCATTACCGGAAACTTACTTACAGATTATTCAATCTCTTTTTCCTTCTTAAGCTTCCTCTTTTTATCCCCGCTCCTCACTTTCTCTTCCCTCTACTTTATTTTCTCTCTCTTATATTCCCCTTCCTTTCTAGTTTACCACTTCAACCTTCTTGTCTTGATACATGGATTTTATATTGTCTCTGAGCATTTTAGAGTAATGACTATTTCAATCTCATCGCATTGCCTAAGACGTTTTTATTTTATTATAGTGACACGCAATAGAATGTATTTATTCTCACTAAATTAATGATATATAATTGTTCATCACACAAATGCAATTAATTTATTTAATGACTTTAATGTACATTTCGCATAATATTAGATTACTTTTTTATTGTTATTTGTGAATGAATGATTGACTCAATACAATTTTCTTATAGCTTTATGTTTAATGGCAATCGCGGACTTCTGCACGCCTTCTTGTTCTCGTATGGAAGACCCAGCGACACCACACTCGCTACCGTCGCGCCAATACCCGTGTACACTCGAGAGGCGACTCCCTCTCTCGGTAAAGGGCTTTACCATGACTTACCGGGACTTATCAACTAACGCGCGCGGAGCGCTTACATCGAATGAATGGTTAACATAGATAGTCAACGCGTAACCAACAACACCGTCAACACACCGCCCATCGAGATTAATCCATTAATCTTCCTTTATAGAATCATTCACTGGTAACTTGCAAAGTTTAGCAATTGCACGTTTAACGATACCAGTGGTCGTGCGTACCATCGCGACGCATACTAAATTGTTTTTACCAGGATGAACTTCGGTAACGCGTCCAATTCTCGATTTTAACGATGGAAAATTATTCTTCTTTAAGAGCACGAGGTCGTTGACTTGGAGATTTTCCTGGCGAGTTTTCCACTTGACGCGGCTTTGCAAATTGGACACATATTCGGCAGCCCACCGTTTCCAAAATTCTTGGACAGAGCGTTGAACCATTTCCCACCTATCAAGGTGGTTGATTTTTATATCAGCTAGATTATTGTCTGGAAGACTGGTTAGTGGTTCTCCTATGAGGAAATGTCCTGGAGTTAAACGTTCCAGATCAGACGGATCAGAGGATAGGGATGACAACGGCCTCGAATTCAGGCACGCTTCAATCTGCACGAGAGACATTGTCAATTCCTCAAAGGTAAACAAAGTATTGCCCATGACTCTGCGGAGATATTTACAGGATTTGACTCCTGCTTCCCATAGACCTCCTAGATGCGGCGAATATGGAGGAATAAAGTTCCATTCTATGCCTCTCTCCTGCAACGCGTCGCCAACTTCCCCGTTGATGGATGTGCGGAGAAAAGCGTACAATTTTTGTAACTCGCACCCGCGTTTAGCACCCACAAAATTGGTGACGTTATCGCTGCAAATCTTTCGAGGCGAACCTCGCCGACCAATAAAGCGATGTAACGTAGCTGCTAGGAAGGCCGTCGTAGATAACTCACTTGTAGCTTCGAGATGAATGGCTTTGGTGGCGAAGCATATAAATAATGCTATGTAGGATTTGTATGTTTTCCGATCTCGTCCTTTGTTGACAAGGGTAGTAATTGAGCCAGCAAAATCGACTCCAGTAACGGCGAATGCTCTGGATGGCTGCACTCTATCGCTGGGAAGGGATCCCATCACTTGTGTTAGTCCTCTTGGGTTATGCCTAGCACACCAGACACAGGAACGGCAAACCTGACGCACCATTTCTTGCGTTTAGCGGCTAGTATTTCTGGCGTATTGATGCCAGCAACAATTGTGGATTAGCATGTAGTAGAGCGCGATGCTCTCTTTCAATCAGCAAACGTGTGATCTTGCATTGTGCGGGCAGTAAGATGGGATGTTTCCTTTCGAAACTCCAAGGCGCCGCCTGAAGTCGTCCGCCCACCCTGATTATACTATGTTCGTCTAGAAATGGGTGTAGCTGAAGTAATGGGCTAGTTCTGCTTAATTCTCGTTTGGTTTGAAGGCATTTTAGCTCTTCCGCGAAGTAGACACGTTGCGAATGTATGTGTGCTTGAGTACCTCGCGTCTTGATAACTCCAACTCAGGTAGAGTCAATTTAGATAGTCTTCATGTCCTTTGCGGCAATTATGAAGAAATCTAATGCAAGTATCCACTCAATCCTTGTGAACGTTGAACAGTTCGTGATGAGTGTGTCTCGTTGGAAATCAATAATTGAGGTACGATGAGATTGCAAACTGCAGTGAATTGCTTAGCTTCAATCTCGGCATCCTCGGCAAATTCCAAATCGAGACTTCCTTCGCTTGTAATGGGACGAATATATGTCAACCATTTAGGGCCATTCCACCATAAGGAATTATCCTTTAGCTGAGCAGATGAAACTCCTCTTGAGATCAGATCTGCAGGATTCTCCGAACTTCTTACATGGTTCCAATGAATAGCAGACAGTATTTCGCTAATTTCCGACACACGGTTGGATACGAAAAGTTTTCCAACGCGCTACGTCGCCGCGAAGCCAGTACAGCACGACTATGGAATCAGACCATGCCCGTATCTCATCAATTTCAATGTGAATGGCGTGTTTTACATTATTGATTAGTTTAGATAGTAACAACGCTCTACATAGTTCTAATCTAGATATAGATTGCTTCTTTAAAGGGGCTACTCTCGCTTTCGCGCATAATAACCTAACCGTCGTTTCTTGGCTGGATTTGCTTACCGATCGTATGTAAATACATGCGCCATATGCTTTCTCGGACGCGTCGCAAAATCCAAACATGGAATATCGACAATTCTTTGATATAACTAATCGAGAAACATATAACTCGTGAGTATTATTTAAGGAATCTCGGAATTCCTTCCACTTGTCTAGCACCGAATCCGGGAGTGAATCGTCCCAGTCTGTCTTGATTTCCCAAAGACTTTGCATCAGGATTTTAGCTACCGTTAAAATGGGACCTATCAATCCCAAAGCATCGAATAGTTTACCAATTGCGGACAGCATCTCGCGCTTTGTGGACGCATGACCTATTGTATTTGGAATAAACTGAAGTCTATCCGAATTTGGATTCCATTCGAGTCCCTAAGCTCGAATAGTATCATTCGCATCAATCTTGAAACTAGAATTAGATTCATAGAGCTCGTGCGGAACTCCTTTCAGTGCGTCAGAATTAGAGCATCATTTGTGCGCTTCGAATCCTCCTTCTCGTAATAACATAGTTAACTGTTCTTGCAAAGAACGAGCATTTTCAATCGTGCTAGCCCCCGAAATTATATCGTCGACGTAAGTATCATTCAATAGAGTATGGGACGCAAGTGGATAACTCCCTTTCCTCACCTAATTGTCTTAAGCAACATACCGCCAAGTAAGACGCACAGGCTTGGCCATACGTAACAGTATTTAAGCGATAATCTTGTACTGGTTGCTCAGACGAAAATCTCCATAAAATTTGTTGAAAATCGCGATCGTCTTCCTGAATACCTGGCGATAAATTTTCTGTAAGTCGGCAGTTAAAGCGATTTTGTAAGTACGAAAACGAATAATTATGTCGATTAAGCCATCTTGTAAAACGGATCCGATCAAAAGAGCGTCATTTAAAGACACGCCCTTATTATTTTTAGCGGATGCATCAAATACAATACGTAATTTTGTACTAGTACTAGATTCTTTTAACACTCCATGATGAGGCAAATAAACCGCGCCTTTGCAATCGTCAAGCGGAGGTTTCAGGACTGACATGTGATCTAACTCGATATATTCTCGCATGAACTTAACATAACGATCTCGCATGACTTCATTGTTCTTGAGTGTACGTTCCAAATGCATTAAACGCTTCAAAGCAACTTCTCGGTTATCACCAATAAGTAAATTCGCATCGCGGAAAGGTAATTTTACCATGAATCTACCATTGCTTGTTCGCGTGACAATTTGCTCGAAATGCTGCTCGCATCTTTTCTCGTCTATCGATAACGCTCTTGTTTTGTCGCTGTCGTAATTCTCCAATTTCCAGAATCTTTCCAGACATTCCTTTGCGTCTCCACCGAACAAACCAAGGCGCTTGTCGCTCCCCTGTCAATGGCCGAATCCCTGCAGGCCGTTATCGGGACAGCACCTGCTATGATCCATCCAAGTTTCGTATTTTGTAAAACTAGCTGATCCTGCCCAAGCTCGATTTTACCCGCGTTTAACAAGTCAAAGAAATATTCTGCCCCCAGCAACATGTCTATTGGACCGTTATTGTGGAATTCTGAGTCGGCTAATACAAGATTACTCGGTATCTGTAGCTTGTCACGATCTATATTCATGACAAATTCTTGGTAATTTTGGGCACGATCAGACATTGAACACTGGCCTGGAAATTGGAGCTCCTCGACTTTACATGAACTTCGCAAATACTGTGAATCTTGTTTTCAATCTCGTTTAGACCGGTCGCAATTTCGAAAGCCCTATTTTTTTTCAGCCCTAGTTTGTTATACGCAGCTTGAGTGACAAAATTTGCCTTACTGGCACTATCAAGAAGTATGCGAATCGGAATTAGCGAGCCATTATATCGCGTTGCTTCTAACCTTGCAGTGGCCATGAGAATTCGTCGCCTTTTTACCTTGTGATATGCGTGATTAATCGCTACATTAGCAACTAATTGATGATTGTTGTCCTGCGGCTCTGATTTTGCTGAGTCCTTGTCAGCCTGTAGTTGATGACATAGTGTATTGTGCCTCCCATTACATTTTCGACAGGAACCCCTTTTGCATGCCTTTACGTAATGGTCGTTTTTGAGGCAATTTATACATAGCTTTAGACGCTTGACTTCCTTGATGCGATCGGCAACAGACAGAGCTAGAAATTTCTCACAAACAAATAAAAGATGTGATCCATCGCAGAGGAAACACTTATCCGTATTCAGAGAAGAGGTTAGAGAACTTGTTTTGAGATTTGCAGCACCCTTGTTTCCAGCTTGCGATTTAGAATGCCCATGAGAGCCCTTGCTACGCAGCTCCCTTTCTTTGAGAGCCCTCTCATTCGATCGTGACTCGATACGCTCTAAAATGAGGCTTTTATTTTTTAGAAATTTCAGCATATCGTTTAATATCACTGTTTCGCTAGATTTTGTTTCCTCTTGCCATGCTCGAAGAGTTTTCACATCGAACTTGTCTTCCATCATGTGCATGATCAGATCATCCCAAGAATCGGTAGATAATCCTTTAACATACGTAGGTGTCTGGAAGTATAATCGATTAACTCACGAAGAGCCTTCGCTGACTCTTTAGCTACAACGGGCATTGTGAACAAACATTCAATATGTTTTTTCTTGAGCGACCTAGGATCATCATATCTACTTAGCAGTAATTCCCAAGCCATCGAATAATTTTGACCCGTTAGCTCGATTGACTCAATAATTTTAGCTGCGTCCCCTGAGATTGACGAAACTAAATATTGAAACTTTTTGATATCAGACAGTTGCGGTCTGACATGTATGATTGAAAGCTGTCAGAAAAAGCTTTCCAATCCTCGATTTTGCCATTAAACCTCGGTAGTTTGATGGTAGGCAACTTTACTCAGTATCTGTGTTAATCGTGCCTGCATTGTTTGCCACGCGATCAAGTATGTCGGTTTGTCGCGCGAGAATGGCCGACAACGTCTCGTTATTACTACGCGGTGTCATGGCGTCTGCGCCTTCGTGCTGAGCATCGCGACGCATTTGTTCCATGAGCTCGGTTTGCTGTTGCAACAATCGAGTGACCGCGTCTGTTTCTCGCGGTATAGCGTCCGACGCCGACGATAGCTTCATGCATCGCTTTAACAAAGATTTTACCTGAAAATACCTTTCTTCGAAACATTCTTTAGTGCGTCCTCGTCGTTGAATTCGCCCTCTTTTTCTAGTAATTGCCGTTGTATGAACTCGAATCGTTATATGTGTCTTCCAATTTCTCCAGCCTTGCCTCTGCTTGTTCCTCGTCAATGCCGTTGGCTTGCTCACTCTCGTTCGTAGTCTTGTTAATCTCGCCTTGATATAGCCTCGTGCTCAGCCGTTTTGGCGAAGATCAGCCATTTTGAAATCGTCTCCTTGGTTGACTCGGTAGTTTGGTTGGAATTACGGTGCGTTACCCAAACGTGATACTTTTCGAATGCTAAACGTACTGTTGACGTTGCGCTGTTTTATATCCGGCTCGAAGGACCAAATGTTATATGTATATGTGAATGAATGGTTGACTCAATTACAATTTTCACTTATAGCTTTATGTTTAATGGCAATCGCGGACTTCTGCACGCCTTCTTGTCTCGCATGGAAGTGACCCAGCGTCACCACACTCGCTACCGTCGTGCCAATACCCATGTACACTCGCGAGGCGACTTCCTCTCTCGGTAACGGGCCTTACCATGACGGGACTTATCAACTACGTGCGCAGGTGCGGAGCGCTTACATCGAATGGTTAACATAGATAGTCAACGCGCTAACAGTATTCCTTGCTTCTTAGCTTGTATTTCTTTTATTAGATTTGATTACTTATTCCGATTACAATTTTATATTATATTTGTACTTTTTAACTGAAACAAGTTATGTTTGTCTATAATCTACATATTATCAAGAGAAATGCATGGTTTTCGATTACAATATTCCTGCAACATTTATTTTAAATTGAGTTTGATTATTAATGATGCGATCGAGAGCGAACTTTGATTTTTGTCTTAACTATGTATAATATTTTCACCGTTTTTGTTTACATTGATAATGATCCAACAGGAATCGAAACGTTTGTTTTGTTTTGTTAGTTACCGGCAAATTAAAGTTTATGTTTTAACTAGATGACATGTTTTATTTATTAACGGTTTTAAAATTTTTATCTCATGACGATTGTTTTAGACTCGTAGTCTTAGTCTTTCTGTTATTACCTGAATTATTGAGGATAAAATTCTTTTCTGTCAAAATTCTTTCGTCTTTAAAAATGGAAAATCTTAATTATTGCGGACATTTAATTGAAGTAATAGAAAGAAATTTAAAACTACGATTCAAACAATTTTTACTTTTTGAATCAACAGCAAATAATGCTATCTTGGCATCAATAGTTCATCTTTCGTTTAAAATGAAATGGGTACCGAAAAAAAAAGAAAGAGTTATTCTTAATGGAAATGAGAAAATTGAAGGAGAATGACAATGATAAAAGAGAAAATAATATGGAAAACAAGAAACAAGACAAATTTTATTTTATGTTTCAAGATGACTCATCGGACATATCCACAAGCGAAATAACAGATTTGGAAGCCCTTCAATATCTACAAGATAAGGACACAACACTTTCAATGAAATTCTATCCGACGGTCAAAAAAATTTTTCTTAAATATAATACGTCCCTCCCAAGCTCAGCTCCGGTAGAATGCCTTTTCTCGTATGGTGGATTAATTTTGAGATCTCACAGAAGAAAAATGAGGGATCCATCTTTGAAAAACTCGTCCTTTTAAAAACATCGTGTTAGGGACAGGACCTCGATGTCCCCGTTGCGTTATGTGTAACGCTTTTTTCTCTTCGTCAGAGACTGGTGTCTCGTGCCTTGCGGCCTATCGTCGATCTGTGTCGTCTAGCCTTGTGGCCGCACCCACGAATTACGAGGTAATTCGGCAGCGCATAATAAAAAGGGGCGATTGGCTTGCTATAAAACTACCTTAATATCTCTCATGGTTTACACTCGCGTCGTATCAAGAATAAAAGAAAACGGCGCACCGGGCACATGTTCACACAAAGAAAGTCGCATACGGAAGCCCCGAAAATCTTTTAGAAGCGCAGAGGATCCGCATGCAAGTAGCACAGTCGCGCGCATGCCCTTCCCCTCGATGAGCCTCATCAGCGACACGGCACGCCGCAATCATGCCGCAATCAACTCGCAAGCCAACGGGCTGGCATCACATGCTGAGCTAAACACTGACAAACGCCAACATATCGCCGCCCTTGAAAGAATCGCGTTTCAATAAATACAAAATGAATATGTTTGATCAACAAAATAACATCATGTTGTCAACGATGAAGATAAACGAACGAAGATAATAATACTAAGGCATGAACATGAACACCAAGAGATACACAAAAAACGTCAAATTTCCAATGTCATAACCAGATCTTAGTTTTCAATTGGAAATAGACAGAGACGAATAATCGGTCGTTAGCAGTACGCACCGTTACAACGCGTGCTATGGTATCCTTGCCTGGATGTATGTCTTGAATTCTTCCCAGAGGCCATGATAGTGGAGGAGTGTTGTCTTCCTTGATGATAACCATTTGGCCGACATATACGGACGGTTCGTTTATCTGCCACTTACGTTCCTGGCATTGGTGAAGGTACTCGCGGGTCCATCGTTTCCAAAAATGTTGTCGCAGTAGCTGTATGTACTGCCATCGGGAGAGATGATTTACAGGTACCTCGCCATCCAGGGATGGCTCTGGATACACTGTGAGAGGTATACCCACTAAAAAGTGTCCGGGAGTTAGAGAGGTGAAGTCGTTGGGGTCCCCGGAAAGAGGGGTGAGAGGACGCGAGTTCAATATCGCTTCAATCTGGATGAGCAATGTTTCCAGTTCCTCGCGTTTCAAATTGGAATTCTTTGTCATGCGAGACAAATGTCGCTTAGTCGCCTTCACGGCGGCTTCCCATAAACCTTCATGGTGGGGAGACCTTCGTGGTGGGATAAAGTGCCATTGCACTCCCAAATTTATATTTGATCCTGGATATGTTGTTGAGTTGACTCATTACGCAGCAGCTCCCCCAATTCGCTCAATTCGCGTTCGACGCCGACGAAATTTAGTCCATTGTCAGAAAAGATGTCCGAAGGGCAACCTCTTCTTGCTACGAACCGCCTGAAGACGTTTAGAAATGCTTCTGACGACAAGTTAGACGCCAACTTGATATGGATCGCCTTGGTGGCCAAACAAATAAAAATTGCGATATAGCATTTTATCAGCCTAGTTGACTTTCTAGCACCTTCCTTGTAATAGAGGGGGCCGGCATAATCCACTCCACACTGATCAAATATTTTTGAAGAAATTTTAACCCGCGGTTCCGGCAAGTTTCCCATAATAGCGGAAGCGAGTTTTGGTGAACTCTTGAAACAGACGATACATCTCCTGAGAATTTGTCGAATGACGTTACGTGCCGAAGTGAGCCAGTAACGTTCACGCACCGCGGCCAGAGTAGCCTGTGGTCCTGCATGAAAGTGCCTTTCATGCTCGTGTATCACAATTAAGCGGGAAAATGGATGATTTCCAGGCAGCATGGGATGCTTGGAGGCATAAGGCAAGGAGGATTCTCCCAAACGACCGCCACGTAAGATGCCAGAATCGTCAAGAAATGGATTTAATTTTAAGATAGGATTGTTTGTAGAAACAGCCTTGTGGTTGCTAAGTGCCTTCACTTCACTTGGAAAATGTCTCGTTTGTATTATTTTGATTAAACGATAAATTGCCTGTTGCTGCTCACTGAAAGATATAGGTGGAATGTTCTTATTCTGCAAAGATGAGATCTCCTGAGAATGATCGGATAAATCCCTTGAACTCTTGGATCTTTTTGTAAAACGAATCATGTACGCAAAGACTCGAATGAGCCTGTTAAAGTTTGAATACCGATAGAATATGTCAGGTTCTTGTGCACCAACGCTCACTGCGGTGATAGCCTTAAGTTTTTGCTCAGGGACGCTTGCCACGTCTGCAGGTAGAGCTTCTTGAGGCTTTCCCTGTCACATCTCAGCCAGAAGGGCCCCGACCATCAGATCTCCAATTGCGTCAGGAAACCCGGCATGACGCCGCGGGACAATGGGTCCGCAGGATTGTCCTGATTCGGAATGTGATTCCATTGCTGAATCGATATTAATTCCTGTATTTCACCAATGCAATTTACCACAAAGGTTGACCAGGATCGACTACACGATTGCAACCATGATAGTACAATTGTAGAATCTGTCCATAAATGAATGGATGCTATTGGACAGGTGAGACATTTGGAGATCTTGTTGATAAGACGAACCAATAGCAATGCATCACATATCTCGAGGTGCGGAAACGACAGACTCTTCAATGGTGCCACTCTGGTCTTGGAGCAAAGTAGGTGTGTGCAATAAGCACCGTTGATTGAAGTAAGAGCGCAAATAAATGCATGCTCCGCATGCAATTTCGCTAGCGTCTGAGAATCCATGTAGCTCCAAACTGGTATATTGTTCTGTGGTTGTGACAAGACGAGGAATGCGTATACCATGCAGTTTCCGTAACTCCGTTTCGAAGCGCTTCCATTTGGTATGTAATTCTAAGAGAATCGATTCATCCCAGTCAAGCTTAAATCGCCAGAGGTCCTGCTTGATGGATTTGGCGAGTAATGTAATTGGACCCAGTGGGTCAAAAATGAGAGATATGCGCGACAAAATGCTTCATTTGATAGGCGTCTCCAGAGAAGGCAAATGATTGATGAAGGAATACTTGAATAAGTCAGCTCGGCAATCCCATGCAATGCCTAATGCCTTTTTCTCGGAGTTCTTGTCTGAGGATAAGGTGAATTCTTTTGGCTCGCTGGAATTTTGATCCTGGAGGGCAAGAGCATTGGATGTCCATTTTCTAAGCTTGAATTTCCCGTCCTGCAGCAATGCAGTGATTTCCTTTTTGATAGATAGAGCTTCATCTATTGAGTCGGCCCCCGTGACGAGATCATCCACGTAAAAATCCCTCAATGTTATTTGTGACGCCCTCGGATAGCAATCCGCATTGTCCTCCTAACTTTCTCAGGACTCTGATAGCCAAGAATGATGCTGATGACGTACCATAAGTGACAGTGAGTAACTCGAAAGTCTTGATGGGCTCATCTGGCGACTCTCGCCAGAAAATACGCTGTAATGAATCGACCAGAGTTGAATCGACCATAACTTGCCGATACATCTTTGCTATATCGGCTTTGAGAGCGATTTTGAATGTTCGGAATCTGGCCAAAATGGAGAAGAGATCCTCTTGTAATGTGGATCCTACTCTCAATGTGTTGTTTAAAGATAGTCCGGTCATGGTCTTGCATGAGCCATCAAATACTACCCGGAACTTGGTAATGGAGCTTTCATTTTGTACAGCATGATGTGGAAGATAGAAAGCTGGAGAGCCATGGCTTAGCATCGTGCTACTGGTCACTTCCTTGATGTGATTCAAGCGCCTGTATTCATCCATGAACTTCTTGTATTCGTCGTACATGCGGGGTTGAGCGATGAGCCGCTTCTCCAAAGATTTGAAACGTTTTAGAGCGATGTCCTTGGATTCTCCCAATTCATCTAGTTTGTCTTGCTTTGTTGGCAACTTAACGATAAAACGACCTTCTAAATTATGCTTTACGCCTTGCAGGAATGACTCTTCACAGGCCTTTTCCTCGAGAGAAAATGGTTTAAGAGTGATATCATGTTCAACCTCCCAAAATCGATTCAATGTGAGCCTTAAGTCATCGAGTGAGGTTAAATGAAAATTAAGAGAAGGAACAGATCCGGTTATGTCATTTGGTGTGATGCCAAAAATGATTCATCCAAAATATATTTTTTGCAAAGTCGACTGATTTTTTTATTGTTTGATCTGACCCGCACAAATGAGCCTCCAGAAGGACTCGGCCCCGATTAATATATCAATGCTTGCTGATACGTTAAAACTAGGATCAGCGAGTTTTATATGTTTTGGAACAGACACACTTTGCATAGGTATGAAGTGCTGTGGCAACTGCTGTGTTATTTTTGGAAGCACCACGCAGTCCATTTTTTCGGAGAAATTATTAAAACCCATTTGATTTGACCCAAAGATTAACTACTTTATTAGCGTGGATTACTTCATCCATAACTCCCGCCATCGATACATCAAGAGGTCGCTCCCTGAGCTTCAAGCAATTTGCCAACTCCTTCGTTATGAAATGCATTTGAGAACCGCTGTCAAGTAATGCTCGACATGAATGAATTTGATTATTGAAATCGTATACATGGATAATTGCAGTAGATAGTAAAATATTTAACGAACGATGACCTGATGTACATTGCGTGGCGACGGGGAGTGGAGGATTGATAGCTTGACTTGCTGCTTGCGCGCTTGATCGCGATATATCCGAACCACTCGGAGCACTTATGTGTAACAATGTGTTATGTTTTTTGCCACATTTTCGGCACATACTCGAATTACATGCTTTCGCTTGATGTATGTTCGATCTTAAACAATTGAGACATAAATGTACTTTTTTCGCGGCCTTAATTCTATCTTCAACCGATAAATTGAGGAATTCTTTACAATGATATATTGAATGATTTTCCTTGCAAACACAAGAAAGATTGGATGTAGAGACATTTGCGACGTGGACCTTGAATTGCTATTATGCTTTGATGTTATACTACTTGCTACGTTATTGTAAAATCTATCATGTACTGATTCCAATGCCTGGCATCGGAAAGTCAAGAATTCTATTAAGCTCTTTAAATCTGACAGCTCTTTTCCCTTGATACTTAATTCCCTTGATACTTAATTAGTCACGCCTTGCTGACTACATCCAACTTACAAATGATAAGATGAATAATTAAATCATCCCAATAATCAGTAGGCCTTCCGAGGGTCTTGAGCGCGCATAAATGTTTAAGAATAGTGTCTAATAATTCACGAGTCACGCTGTGATTTTCCTTACGTACAGCCGGTACCTCAAATAAAGCGTGAATGCGCATGCTTTTGAACAATCCATCTCTGATTGTCGAAACGTTCTTTGACCGCCGCCCATGCTTCATGATAATTGGCTGCAGTGGTCTCTATGGATTTAATTATATCAGAGGCAGTGTCCTTTAAGGAAGACCTCAGGTAATGAAATTTTTCAATTTCCGCTAAACCCTCATTTAAATGGATTAACTGTTCAAAGGTATCCCTGTAGGAATACCAATCGTCATATGCACCTGTAAAAACTAGTAAATCTATTTTAGGCAATTTAACACGCGTTTCCCTCGATCTCACCATGTCCATTTATGTTTGATGAAGTTGGCGGAGATGCGTTTTTTTCCATACGCTCAATAAGAGCGGTATAACAAGCCATTAACTGGAAATAAAAAGCTTCAAAATTGTCGCGCTGTTGCGCGTGCTGTTCATAGAAAACTCTTTTGTCGGTGATCGAGGGATCTGCGTTTTCAAGAATTTCTATGCGAAATTGAGCTACTTCGAATTGATTCCACAATTCCGATAATTTCTTCCGATAAATTCTTTGCTTGCGCTCAGTGAGACCATGTCGCGATCCGCAGTTGACGTCGAAATTGTCGATAAAAGTCTTTAACCGTGTAACCGCAGATTTTATGTGAACTCTCTTAATTTTTGCGTCTGTCAATGGGAGTGTTTCCATTATGAAATGTTAAATGTAATGCGCGATATTGACTGCGTGGCAACGCGAAGCCGTTATAATATGTCAATGTGACAGTCCGGCCAATAAAATGCAAGGTTTTATGAAAATGCAAATGGCCGCCCGTGTAGGCACGAATCTAGCTTCTTCTGACAAGCACAAAATGGCAGCTCTTGTGAGCGAGAGTGATGAACGACAATATGGCGGCTCTTGTGAGCGAAAGCAAAGACCTCGNCGATACATCAAGAGGTCGCTCCCTGAGCTTCAAGCAATTTGCCAACTCCTTCGTTATGAAATGCATTTGAGAACCGCTGTCAAGTAATGCTCGACATGAATGAATTTGATTATNCGATGTGCCTAATACGTTCTTGTGAATATAAAAAAAAAACTTTCTTACCTCGCAATGTATTCCTGAGATAAGGTTTATGAGTACTTATCGACTGATATGCTTGCACGTGGCCTCAAAAAATGAATATAAACTGCCTGTGTATGTAATACCTGTGTATTTGGCAATTCACCGAACTCCGAAGTCTGTCGGAATTTGTGAATATCCGGCTCGAAGGACCAATGTTAGGGAGAGGACTTCGATGTCCCCGTTGTGTTATGTATAACGCTTTTTTCTCTTCGTCAGAGACTGGTGTCTCGTGCCTTGCGGCCTATCGTCGATCTGTGTCGTCTAGCCTTGTGGCCGCACCCGATTAATTCGGCAGCGCGTAATAAAAAAGGGCGATTAGCTTGCTATAAAACTACCTTAATATCTTTCGTGGTTTACACTCACGTCATATCAAGAATAAAAGAAAACGATTGGCGCACCGGGCATGCACGTGTTCACACAAAGAAAGTCGCATATGGAAGCCCCAAAAAAAATCTTTTAGAAGCGCGGCGGATCCGCACGCAAGCAGCACAGTCGCGCGCATGCCCTCTCCCTCGATGGGCCCCATCAGCGACACGGCACGTCGCAATCATGCCGCAATCACGTCGCAATCAACTCGCAAGCCAACGGGCTGACATCACACTCTGAGCTAAACACTGACAAGCGCCAACACATCGCATTATAAGATTTTATAAAGTTTATATTTTATTATACAAGGTGTAACTGCAATAACGCCCTAATCATATAATGTTATTCCTAATAAAAAACTGAGACAAAAAATCCTCTATCATTTTGCAATATTCGCAATATTTTTTATAATGAGCAAAATGTCTAAAATCGACGTATATAAAACAGCTTTAAGATATCTTTAAGAGTTCTTTAAGAAAAATCTTTAAAATATTTCACAAAGAACATGGAAAGATATCTCAAAATTGTCTTATACATGGATTTTATTTATTTATTCAATAATATTTAGAAATTAATGTCTCGTTAACTATTGTAAAAATTGTCAAATGGTAGAGGATCTTTCGACTTAGTTTTTTTTATTAGGCATAGCACTGTATGATTAGTGAGTGTTATTTCAGTTACACTTTGTATAAATATTTATTTATACATATATTATATAAAAAATACATATTTTATAAAAAAAAGTTTATATATTAAATGTAGTAAAAAGAAATCCATTATTTTTCCAATAGATGGCTTTAGTAATCTATTGGAAAAATAATGGATTTCTTTTTACTACACCTAATATTATCTAAAATATAAGATATATTATATATAAAAAATTATAGTAAAGAATATTAAAAATAAGAATATTAAAGAATAAGAATTAAAATATAAATGTAAGCTAAACATGAAAAATAAATATAAAGATATTTTAAAATACCGTTTTTAAAAAGCCATTTTTAAAAAACCATTTGGAAAAACCAATTGTTGGAATTTAAAAAATGTCTATTTCCTTATTTTAAATGGGCGTCTAAAAAACGCATTTTGTATTTTATATTTCCAAATGGAAAACTATAAAATTACGACTATTTTATATTTTTTGTATTTCAAATAGATTCAAGCAGTCATTTTGCCTATCTCTGGTCACAACTCCGCGCTATCAATGCTTTTTTCCGAGATAGGGGATTGGTAGAATTAGCATTTACAGATTCGTGAACGACCCTAGTGTAGCATTGAAGTGTAGCGTTTAACATTTGTCAAGGTTAGATTAATGTTTGAGAGAATTCTGTTCTCCAGTGGCATCAAACTTTTCTGTCTTTAGAATTTTGTAGAATAAACGTACGTACGTAACGTGTGAATTTCAAATTTTATCATAGTGAATGCAATCTCAATTTCAATTTTTGCAATGGCTTGCCACTAGGCTGGTGTGAACGTAATTCTTGTTTATATATGTTACGTCCTACAGACGCCACGATTTTTTTTTTCTTCGGCTCCACGTCGCGACTATGATTGGCGTCTGCGAGACCCGAGCGGCGCCTTCTGATAACGGTCTGACAGAATTGAAAAGAGGGACCAGACAGGCTCCGCGAAAACTCGTAAATGCCAATCAACCCGGAAAAAATAACAACCTTAATGTAGGCCCGAAAAGAGAAAAGATTGCAAAAGACATTATAAATGCACCGAAGTCATGCAATAGTAAAAATCTAGACTTTGTCATCCGAGACTGACTAACAATTTCATCTTAGAAAACAGGCGCCACGTCGCACTTAAAAAAATTGTAAACGCATAGAATAATTTTCAACAGGAGCGTTATCTGAAACCAGACTCGCAACTGACAATGGTAGCCCTATTTGTGGATGGTAACCATCTGTTTAATTAGCCGTATTTTCCGCGAGAATAACAGAATTCGTCATCCGTCTCGGAGCAATCTTGGCTCTTTAAGGAAAATCGTAAATCACTTTCTTTTCTTCTCGAAACTTCCCTAACGATGTACTCTAGATCAACAACGATAAAACGTTATAAAAATCGTAAATCTCGCGTGACATTACAACTAACTTTTGCATCCTAGGCACAACGCCCTTTTTTCGGGATATAAATAGAAGTCCCGCGGAAGC
Source organism: Acromyrmex charruanus (assembly GCA_017607545.1). NCBI lineage: Eukaryota > Metazoa > Arthropoda > Insecta > Hymenoptera > Formicidae > Acromyrmex > Acromyrmex charruanus. Next base: position 159,685 of record JAANIC010006349.1, read on the forward strand.
GCAAAGTCAGTAAAAAGATCAAGCTAACTCGATTCGAGTCGGTTCACGTGCAGTCTACGAATTGACCTATTATCACGGGGAGTGCGGGAATTATTAAAACTCGCCCTAATCACGCCAGTTCGCGATTCCATACGAGTTCTGGGCAAATCGGCACCGAATCATCAGGCGTACGCCACTACGACTGCCTTCTGACGCTCTCCGCAGACGACGGATCACCTTCCACGAGTCACTCACTGGAACTTACCCGATATCTTGGGCAACTAAAAGTAAGTCGCTACTCCTCCCAGTCGATCTCCTCGTTTCCCCGCATGGGAACACACATATATCTGTACTTATATACATTTGCGTCCGTTTCCAAGAACATACATGCACATCATTTTTAACCCTTCGGTTTGTAGTGCGTACCATTCGAAAACGCAGAAGAACTCCCTATGTCCGGAGGAGTAGGCGGAACCGTCCCCTTGGGCCATTCACAATCACACCGCCTCAACCGACCGATGAGCAATTTAGCGAGATCTCTTACTCACCATTACAGACACAACCTTTAGATGTCACCTCTCCTCCTGTCGATCCCGCCATCCGAGAAATCCTCGGTTATTCCCCTCCTCCTCTCGAGGAACGATTCCCTGCCCCTCTTCCTCCTTCGGATCAACTCCCGCCCCTCCCATTTAGACTAAATCCCGAGCCGATCGACTGGGATCGGATGTTCCGGTTCTATACGTCCCCCTCTAACGAGGGGACAGATTAGTCACCGTGTATATCCCCGGAAATCCCGCACCTTACACCATCCTTTATAAGCACCTCATCCCGATGTGCTCCTGCAACACGTTCCTCACCGCCCATACCCGCTAACCCTTTCTCCCCACACACATACACGCATACACCAACACACACATACCCATAAGGTGTTAATTATATTTTTGTATAATAAAAAAGGGATGGAAGAAGTTTATGTAATATTTTTCTATTTTTAATAAATGTAACATAAGGTATTTCCCTGTCACTTATTAAAATCACCTCTCGCATTCACTTCCCTCGAATACCTGAGATTGTACGAGGTCCAGTCCCGGGTCAAAGGGATTAAGTTTCTTGACCCAAATAGTAAGATCGACGTTCGCACTGTCCAGCGGAACACGTGTCATAGCGTCCCTACGGACGTTAACCCACATTCCGGGACTAAAAAGGTGCGTACGACTCACAGATGTTCGCCTCCGCGCGTATGTCTGTGAGATTGAGTCTAACCGTCCTTCCATATCCTCTCCATTCTCCCTCATTGTCTCCTTGACCAAATTTCAAGGGTTTGGACGTAACATATATCATCTTTAACTTTTCAAAATTTCTGCAATTTAAACTTGTGTATTTGATTTCATTGCAAATGTAAAAGTTAAAAGTATCTTGTTACTGGCGATTTTTAATTCCCGTGTACGGAAAAAAGTTACTATTGCGGTATAGCGTAGCAGGACATTTCGCTGCAGATGCTTAAAATCCTTACTAAGCCTTGTGTCCACGATGCTAAAAATCGATCCGAGATCTCGGATGAAGAAAGAATTGACCAATCGCAATGTCATGTGATCAAATTGTTCAAATGTGATTTGTTAATTTTTTTTCTGTCCAAGATCTCGGACCGATTTCTAGCATCATGGACACAAAGCTTTAGATGTAGACGCTTCTTCTCAAATAGATAAAGAATTCTTCCTTTTATCTGATTAATTTACTCAGTGTAACTATTAATTTTTTGATCTAGTTTACATTGTTCATTTCGGTCTAGCGGTAAGCCATCATAGAGATTGCAATGGAGATTGCGTTCTGTTATTCTCTACGAGAAAATTAAAAATTTACATTACATATACTTTACAAAACCCTAAAAATTTAAATTACAGAAAAGTTTGGTCTCTCCCCGGTGATTGAGAACAAAATCCCCTACATTAACTTAACCTCGACGAATATTAAATCTCTCTGGTTAAACGCTACCAATGCTACGCTAGGATTGTTCATGCAATTTGCTAACGCTATCGCGCTATTGATTCCACGAACAGTGTTGATAGCATTTGCATCCATAGGTCTTTAAGCGCGAATAGTGTCTCCCCAAATGCACCCTAGAGGTTTGTTCGCGTCACATACTCCAAATTAACCCAGAGAGCATTTAGATCACAGGTAAGGTGGCGGTTGGAGCAATTGCATTCATGTACTCCAATGTCCTCAATGTACCTCAAGTGACACGAACGGATTTAGGACAAGTGAGCCTGTCACCTAACCTAAGTGAGATTACTTGACCGGATCGGACATGTGTCTCGTTTCGTTTCGAGTATTTTGTGTTACTTCAATTATTTGAAAAGTGTTTTTATACAAAATAAATACGTTTTTAATAAAAGTTATATTATATTTTTATATTATATTATATTATATTTTATTGTTACGCGAAACGAACATCTAGTCGCCATATTGGTTCCGACGCCAACAAACCTTTTCTGAGGTGAGGCAAATGGAGTGTGCTCTTAATTGATTCATGGAGTATGCTCTAACGTGACGTGAACATCTAAGGTTTGTTCGCGTCGCACGCTTCAACGTGCCCAACTCGCTCCAATACGTTCGCGTCACCGGAACCAATATGGCATCTAGATGTTCGCGTCCACTCAATTAAGAGCACGCTCCATTTGCCTTACCTCAGAAAGTGGTACGATTGAGGCATGTTATGCATGCGTAATGATTGAAAATGTACTGTATCGAAAAAAGTATTTCAGATTCATTTTGTATAAAAACGCATTTAATAAATTTTTGATATAAATATAAAAATATAATATAACAATATAATATAATATTAATAAAATAAAAAATAAAATAAAAAATAAAATAAAATAAAATAAATAACAAACTATAGAAATCAAAGCTTTAAACGGTCTAGCTGGATCTTAAAGCTTTTATGATTCTTATGTGAATTGATATATAATTGATATATAATTGATATGTGAATTGATATATAATTGATATGTACGACGTATGTAATAGAAGATACTCGTGCCGAAATGATTTTTCTTGAAACGCTAACTCTACTAAACTACCGCAGTAATATCACGAATTAAATTGACTAGCAATTTTTTATGCTTATTCGCATCTTCGAAACGATCTTAATAATGTTGAATGACATATTAAAATCTGTAAATAATTAATAATCTATAAATTCTTATTGNATTAAAAAAATAAAATAATATTAATACAATAAAATAAAATATAATATAATATAAAAATATAATATAACTTTTATATTTATTAAAAGCACAATTATTTTGTATAAAGATTTTCAAATAATCGAAGTAACAAAAAATACCCGAAATGAAACGAGACACGTGTCCGATCCGGTCAAGTGCTCTCACGGATTAGGTTAGGTGACAGGCTCACTTGTCCTAAATCCGTTCGTGTTACTGAATATTGGAGCACATGAATGCAATTGCTTCAACCGTCACCTTATCTGTGATCCAAATGCTCTCCAGGTTAATTTGGAGTATGCGACGCGAACAAATCTACTATCATGGTGGAAGAGATAACATGATGTGTTCAATTTGCAAGCATCTCTCTCCGAATCTCCGCCGTCTCTGTCTATAAATGTCGATAAGAGATTAAGGCTGCCAACTGTGTAACGCTAAACATGAGGCGATATTCACAATCCATTTTTATTTTAAAACTGTCTTAAATAAAACTGTCTTAAGATGTTAATACAGTCTTCGGATTGACTTATGACATCTTAAGATTGTATTTAAGACAGTCTTAATTGTAATAATCGACTATGAATACCAACTTGCTTCGCGTCGTGAAATTGATACTAAATCTTTCCTTGTTTAACACATTTTATGTTTATCTTTCTGAAGAAACGTATAATGACCTGCGAAGCAGGTCGGTATTCATAGTGTCGATTCTTACATTCAAAACTGTCTTAAGTACAATTAAGATGTCATAAGTCAATCCGAGGATGTATTAGTATCTTGGGACATTTAAGACAGTTTTAAAATAAAAACGGACTATGAATATCGCCCCATGTTTAGCGTTTCACAGTTGGCAGCCTTATACTCGTATTTATAGTCAGGCCTTATATTTAAGGAAGCCTTAAGTACAAGATCTGACTATGAATACGGGCATTAGTCTTTTATCGACATTCACAGAGACGGCGGAGATTCAGAGAGAGATGCTTGCAAATTGCACACACCGGATACGTTCTTTTAGGCATCGAATATAGCAATACTTGCAGTGATTCGTTCTTTTAGCACAACTGCGCAGTCGAGTACAACACAGATTTTCGTTCTTTTAGTAATGGATGTGCAGTGGATACGCAGATGATTGGAATTAATTGCGCAGCCGTTTCAGATCTGCGTGATTGTAAAATCTATATTTTCATTAACTAAATCCTCAATTGCAATCAGTAAAGCATTAAATAGCACATCAATTATAGTATCCATTTGACTTTTTTATATGATTTTTCTTCATTTTTAAATCTCGCACGTTTTGAGAATATATGAGTACAGAACTCCGTTCTCTTAAATCAACTGCGCAGTCGGCAGATCCGATGCGCAGCGGCTATCAAATCTGATGCCTAAAAGAACACATTCACCATGTTATCCCTTCCACCATAGATACTATTTAAAGATCCTCAGCCCTGGGCAAATTTTCGTGACTATCATTGAGGCCCGGGAGGCCCGGGGATAAATAAAACGATGACATTACCAACAATTAATAAAAATTTATGATTATTAACATAAATATTTCGATGATATATTATTAAATTCGTGATTTTTTATTACATAAAAGCTGTATAAATAATTATGCATACTTTTAATGATATAATATCTTATATATTGCCGAAAAATTACCATTTTTTCTCTGCACTTATCATCTCTATTAATAATCAAACTCGGATGATATCATTAAAAGCACAATTTAAATAAAAATCGAGTATTATTAAGTTTTTATGTACATGTCTACAAAACTAATAAATTATGAAATTAGTACCTTATAACTAATTTATTACTCTCATATGCATAAAGAAAATTATCCAATCACATTTCTGTCATAAAGACAAACATAAAAAACTGATTGGATTATTTTCTTTATGCACACGTTTATGCGGCTATGCAAGTTTGTATGGAATGGTCTTTACTTACGATCTTGAAATAAGAATCAATTATGAATACCGGCCTTAAGCCTCGCTTAAAATTAAAATAACGTTTGTGCAACCGGGCCTTAATCACTCAAATTTTAACAGGCACGTGAATTTCCATAAAATAATATTTATATTAATAATCATAAATTTTTATTAAATGTAACATCATTGTTCTTCAATTATCCCCGGGCTCGACCAGCCCATTGATAGTCACGAAAATTTGCCCAGAACCAAGGATCTTGAATAATATCTCGTCGGTGCCTTTGTCTTTTAAAAAATACACCCTAGAGTTATCTATGTGTAATTCCTTCTGAACGCAGTCCTTTTGGAAATCGATTGTGTATCTCGAAATGAGGTGAAAATTACAAAAGTGAACAAAGGTTACTAAGTAATCAATTAAATTATGAAAATTCTAGTGAATTTGTAATTTTCATCTCATTTCAAGATATACAATCGACTGATCAAATTTGCTACCAATCTATCGACATCCTGCTAACATTTTGCTATCTAACAGTATCTCGTCGATGTTTATGTTAACACCTATTAAAGACCGTCAACTCTGGGCAAATTTTCAGCGGCTCTATAAAAAGAGCCCTAAGGGTCCGGAGATAATTGAAAAACGCTGACACTATCGACAATTGATATAAATTTGCTATTATTAACATAAATATTTGGCTTATACATTACATTATTAAATTCATGATTTTATTACATAAATATTCCATAAATAAATATGCATACTTGTAAAGTATACGTCTACTAAACTAATAAATCATAAAATTAGTACAATATTATCAGTTTTTAATTCTTGATTATTTCAATATTCATAAGGACGTGAACTCCCGTAAGGATGTCAGTCTTTAATAGTATCTCGTCGGTGGTAAATAATCGCAAATTTATATCAATTGTCGATAATATCAGCATTCTTCAATTACCTCCGGGCCCTTTTTGTGTGGAAAATTTGCCCAGGATTGGTTTTTAATATTTATCTCGTCGGTAGTTAGCAATAAAATGATGGAACGAGGGCTGCGTTTCGCGCATGATGCATATTTATTCTTGTTTAACATTCGATGAATAACAAGGATAAATGATACATCATGCGTATTATGCATGAAACGGAACACTGTCGAGTTTCCATTCTACGTTCTCGTTCATGGTTGGTCGAAACATGACAGATAGTTCGTGTCGTTCGTGACCTAGTTCACGCAGAGGAAGGAGAAAAAGAGGAAAGTCGGGGTGAATTGTGTATTTTATCATGCCCTTCGACTTCGATGGCATCACCAACCTGAACACACGATCGCGACAACACGATCTCAATTTTTGAGTCAGGCACGACATCCGGAAGATTTAGTAAGTGAAGCTATTCATCGCAAAAAGTATTTCTCACGAGTTCTTTCTTTCCTTCCTTGTCACTTTTACTTTCGAAACAGCTGTTCACGATTGCTGCGATAGATATCGTTGTTTCTCTTGAAATTGACGAGCCCACGTATCTCTGTCTCTCAGGGTATTGCGACTGCCTGAATATCTGTATTGACATTGTGTACTGTTTGTTCTAGCACAATGTCTCATAACATCGTCTCATAACATGCTATATTTGCATCTGTCAGACCTCTCAATGAAACAAGCATACACGCACATATCTACACATGTGAGAATTTCCGAAAATACGATACTTTATTCTGAAGAAAGAAGTGTAAATAACAATTTCCACTTAACATAAGACTTTGCTTACTGATAAGGCATAAATAGGTATGTAAAAGAGTAACTATACTTTTTCTTTAAAAAGAAAATGGTTGATGTAATGACTGAAGTAATAGAGCTGCCTTCTTCAGAGATTGCATCATTTTTTGCAAAGAAGAAATTTATAACAAAAATTTTATTATATTGATTTAAGACAGATTTTGCTTTTTATTTAGTGACACAAGTTGACTCAAACATTATTCTATCTTTTTTGACATTCAATGAATACAGACAGAATGATACTTGTGTTCTCTGATAAAAAAAAAATTGATAGAGAACAATAGAAAAATCCTATCATTTTGAATATGGAATCTATCATTTTGAATATGGAATCGCGAATTCATTAATTTGAATCAGATGTCTGAAGGAATCTTATACAAATCTTATAGAATCTGATAAAATACGATAGAATTCATATCCAATCAGTCGTGATGCTCGCAAAGTTAATGATAGAAAATGATATAAACTTATAGAAAAAAAATTGATAAAAATCTTATCGTTCTCAATTGTCTTCTATCAACTTTTTTTTACCAGGGTTAACACTTGTTGACTTGTGTCATCAAAAAGCATCTTTTAATTTTTCTTTTTTGATATTAGAAAATTTTTTTATTAAGATAAAAATATAAATAGAACTAAAAACATGATTAAAGTGTAAAACACTAATTATGAGACATTGCATAAATATGCAATTTCTGTTCTATATGGTAATACTTTTGAGGACATTTTTACGAGTGTTGTTTTCAAAGATGCCAAAGGATTTATGAGTTATCGCCGAGATATTATCAATGAATCACAATACGTGGCAATAACCCATATATCCTATGTGATGTTACATTATGTTACGAGAAATTATTTTATATTTTATATACAATTGTACTTCATATTGTACTTTTTAAATATATTTCTTAAAGTTTTTTTATTTTCATTAATAATAAATTTATAATTTTAAAAAGTAAAAAAATTGAGAAATACTTTCGAAACCTATTATTTGTTTTATAATTTTATTAGAATTTTTACACATGTTCTTACTAAATGTAAAAATAATGAATATAAGTATTTATATCTTTTTATAATTTTGTAGTTGCAAAAAAACTACAAAAATAATCATTACAATTTATGATTTTTTGATTGTAGATATGGAATCTTTTCTGCAACTTTTTGATCCACAAAACAATAAGGATTTAAGAAAGAGACAATGGGATTCCGAGAATGAAGGAAATGGATTATCGGACTGTGACACTTCTAGCGCTGATGAGGATCAAGAAGATCGATTGCCACCAGAGCCAGAACAAGGAAACATAGAGTACAAATTAAAATTGATAAATCCATCTAGTCAACGTTTTGAACATCTCGTCACCCAGATGAAATGGAGGCTAAAAGAGGGGCATGGAGAAGCGATTTATCAAATTGGTATAAATAGTCACAATTAGTTTACAATTTTGCATAACTTTCTTTTTGATTGTTTCTTAATATATTACATATGTAGGAGTGGAGGATAATGGAAAACTGGCAGGTTTAACAAAAGACGAAATGAAAGCGTCCTTGAAGACTTTGAAGGATATGGCTTCTAGATTGGGTGCTACTATAAGAGTATTACGTGAGCGAATAGCCACAAGTTCTGCAAGTAAGACCCTAGCGTTGCAAAATAATAATAGTAATAATAATAATAATGAGGAAAAGAAAGTCGCTGAAGTGCTGGTAAAAAAATTACGGAAGGATGACAGAGAGGACCAGGATAGTATCATAGACCTGAGATTGGCAGTCACTGGTGCACAGGATGCTGGAAAGTCGACTCTCTTAGGTGAGAGGATTAGCAGAGGATATTTAAGGTAGAGAAACGTCACTGATAGTCTACGCTACGCTTTGCTATTTGCGATCTACTTTATATAAATGTATCGAAAATGGAGAATGATTATGGAGATTGTAAGTGAAACTATATATATATAGGGGTACTGACGCAAGGCGAATTGGACAATGGAAGAGGTAGAGCAAGACTTAACATGTTGCGTCACTTGCACGAGATAAAGACTGGTCGTACATCCTCGATATCACACGAGATTATCGGATTCGATAGCGCGGGTCACGTTTTGAACTATGCCGAAATGGCGACGGCTGAAGAGATATGCGAGCACGCGTCGAAAGTTGTTACATTTATCGATTTGGCAGGACATCGAAAGTACTTGAGGACGACGGTACTTGGGCTGACAGGTATACATATAACTTTTAAAAATCTGTTTAGACTTTATCATAATATTCTATTATGAAGATGTGAATTATTCTAAAATATTTCTTATTATTTCCAGTAACTTATATTAGAAATTATCAGAAAAATAATTATATTTCCTCATACACACAGGATATTCGCCACATCACGTTATGCTAGTGGTGGCTCCACCTTTGAACGAAGCGTCTCAGGAACACATGGCTCTTTGTTTAGCATTAAAACTTCCGTTCTTCATTGTTGTAAATAAAATCGATTTGGGATTTTGCGACATGTCTGAAACTCTAGCTCAACTTGAGAATGCTATGATGACGCAGGGCTATCCTAAGCAATTAGTACTGTTTAGCAATAATGACTTACCATCATGGGACTACACGTCTGATGTGATACCAATATTTAATGTCAGTTGTGTTACCGGTGAGGGTTTGGAAGAATTGACTATCTTTATCAAAAATTTATCACCTTATGAAACGAATTCGATCGAGTCGGACCCAGAATCGTGTTTATTTCAGATTGACGAGACGTTTAGGTACGTGCAATCCGTTTTCTATATTTTTAAATATTTTATTAATAAATCAAATTTTACCAATCTTTGACATTTTAAGAATAATTTTAATTTTTGTATATTTAATATATGTCACAGCAAAAAACCTTTACGAATATACGAAAAAAAAAATGTATTATCTTTTTTATATATAGGGTAGTAGGTTTAACACAACCAGTTTTAGGAGGGTTACTTGTTAAGGGAGCAATCGCACCGGGAACTCGTTTATTGGTAGGACCCTTGCCGGACGGAGAATTTAGCCCAGTGAAAGTAGTTAGTCTACATCGCAATAAAGCTCCGTGCTGTTTAGTTAGAGCGTCACAGAGCGCCAGTTTGACTCTAGCACCACCAACGAATCGTAGTCCTCCCTTACCACATCTTCGTCCAGGGATGGTTTTAGTCTCTCTACGTGATCAACCGCACGCAACACTCTTCTTTCAGGTATGTGAAGAAAGTTTGATTTAACGAACTATTATTCCGAATATTTCTGCCATTCAGGTAACAAGGTTTAATGATGTCCTGTTAACATTAAATGACGACTCAATAATGCCTTAATGGCGTTAAAGATTATTGACATTATCTTGCTACTTGGCGTAATAAATGGCAATACAAATTCTTATTTTTATCAATTCGAGAAGCGTGTCTATCATATATCGACGCCTGAGTCATAGAAGATACTATATCGAAAAAAACATGAAGAATAGTCTCTGTCAAGAAATAAATGAAAAGTAGTTTATTTCCCACAAGGCGTGAAGATCGGTCTATGTCAGAACACATACGAAGTACATTTTATATCGAGAAAATGAGAAGAACGGTTCAAGGGATCGATTCTGTATCTCGAAATGAGGTGAAAATTATAAAAGTGAGCGAATTTACTAGAATACTGATTATTTCATTGGTCAACACCTAGTAAATTTGCTCGCTTTTATAATTTTCACCTTGTTTGAAGATACAGAATCGACCCCCCAAATCTTAACATAAACCTTTCTTCATGTTTTTTTCGATATAGCACTTTCTCAGGCGTCAATATAATATTTTTTTTTTAAATATGTTCTTAAAGTAGATTTTATTCCAGTTTACAATTAAAATTTACGTAGTGATCGAGTTGCGTAGCTGATCTTGTTTCTGTAAAGATGCTAAAAGTTTAAATACTCTATTTCAGGCAACTGTTTTAATAGTATATCACGCTACCGCAATATTTCCTGGGTTTCAAACGACAGTACATGTGGGTAACGTGAGGCAAACTTGCGTCATTGAGGGAATAATGGATGCGAATGACAGAGGACTGCAGACGAACGATACTGCTTCTGTGTTATTTAGATTCGTCAGTCATCCAGAATATCTTCATGTTGGGATGCGACTGTTGTTCAGGGAGGGACGTACTAAGGGGATTGGCAAAATCACGCAAATCTTTCCTATGATTGGATCACAGAACTCGATCAAATAAAGTAACGCGATGTAAATTGATATCTGTTTTCATAGTATTTATGTATATGTAATTTAAAGAAGATACGAAAAAAATGCATAATTGTTTTATAAAAATAGAATTGTATCGCTGATGTTATTGGCAGTATGCTAATATATTTTGTTCGTTATATACTTTGTTCAAAATAATTGGATTGCTTATTGAAATATCATTTTGTAATACATATGAAGTAAATGTAATAAGACTTCGAAAGTATCCTTTAGTTTTTACGTATATACATATAGACTTTTAGTCCATATATTTATTTATGTAAATATATTTAATTTCTTTTGTTGTTGGTATTTAGTTTAAGCAGAATTAATCAAAAGTGGTCCTGTTATTATTTTGAGCAGTGTATTAACATGTTGCAGAACAAATTTAGTTTCATGTGTCATAGTCAAGACTTATACTAATAAAAAAAAATAAGTATATACCTAAAAGAGTATATACTTAAAAGAGTGGGACAAAACGGTATGTTTCAATATAAGGATGTAATTAAGTTTTCTAACCTGAAAGCATATTTTTTTATTATTGTTTTGTGCAATATATTAATATTTATCCTAGAAAAAAAATGTATTTTTTGTGTTACGAGAGAAGTTAGAAATTTTGAATATATCCAAGAAAAATACAATAAGCATTTTTATAAGCACATAACTAAAATTTTTTGACTTGAAGAAAAGCTTATACATCTGTATGTAAGAATAAAAATATTCTCTCGAAATTACTTTCGTTTACTGCTGTATTTTTAAAACAATGTGTTTAACAAAAGTATACATATATCTTTTCTATATTTTGATTTAATTATTTAATTTTTAAATGATGTAAAAAAATGTATATTGTAAAAAATTAAGAATTGTGAGGAAATTCTTCTTCATTTGATGATCTCCAAAGTGTTATTTTTTTCACTTTATTTTTACTCTACGCTTAGTTTATAATAAACGGTATCGGATATATAATTTTGTTTGTACTATGTAGCACGATTTATGTGTTGTATTTCATATGATTAGAATCACGAACTTCCAAGCTCGATTAAGCAGCGTTATTTAGAAATATAAAAGAAAAATAAACCATGATGATAATTTTTTGTACATTAATTCGAAACGACCGTTAATCCTCTATTCATGATAAAAATTCAGATTAAACGAGCACTCCCCAATGATCTTGACCTTGACATATGTTATCAAGGAGTTTGGGAGTGGAAATTACCCTTATAGTGATAAGCACGAGCACCTAATTTCTTGCATTTTAGCTTACTCTATTAGAGCTACTGCTAAATTTTAGAGGTGATATGAGGTTATCATGTTTCTCGAAAGCAAATCTAGTGTAAAAAATGTAGAATTCAAAATTCCAGACTCAATCTGCTGAAAGAGAAACAATTTTAGCTCACTCTTTGCCGAATAACGAGAAGGTGGCGAGAGTTTATCTCCATTTCGTCTTTTTTTTTAAGTATTCTTTTGTTTCTATAATTTTTATATTTTTACAATTTTTGTAATATTTGAAATTTTGTAGCGCGATTTTAATTTTTATTCTACGTATTCTTCACAGAAATGGTATTAAAAAAATTCTTATTAACTCTTGTTAACAAGCTAATTGAATTTTTCTAATAAATATAAATACATATACACACACGCACATATATATATGGCTTTGTTAAAATGATTTGCTCGTAATATCTTTTATTACTCCCTCGTACAAATATCCTGCTAACATAGGTTCGCACACGGTTCTGTCTTGGATTAAAGGGATTAAGTTCCTTGACCCAAAATAGGACCTACGATCGCATGATTCTTGAAACCTGGGTCATAGCATCTTATTGAGACGTTGGTTTCGGAATCACCTAGGTACATTCGACTCGCTCCATCCCCTTCCACGCAGATGCGTGCGAGACAAAGCGTTTTCTAACGTCCTTCCACACTCCTTATTCTTTCTTTTTCTAAACCTATTTTCAGAGTTTGGACGTAACAATGCAAACACGCAAGACTCAAATCTCACATGTTATCTATCGCATCATGCAATTCTGAAGCTGTCCACAAACATTCGAGTCGTTTTCGACGCTTTATGTAAGACTGATTCAGTAATGTCACTCAATGACGTGATAATGGTAGGACCTACACTGCAACAAGATGTCTTTACATTGCTCAGGTTTCATCAATGGCAATATATCCTCATAGGAGACATTAAAAAAATGTATAGACAAGTCTTGATTCATGAAAAACATCGAAGCTTACAAAGAATTTTGTGGCGCGCTAATAAGGAATATGACGTGCAAATTTTCGAACTAAAAACCATGGCACAGCATGTGCGCCATATCTGTGCGAGCATTACAGGAGACAGCTAGCTTGAATCAACACAAACAGTCTGTTGGAGGATCTTAACAGACTTCTACATCGACGATCTCATCACAGGAGCAAACACAATCCAGGAACTTATAGTCATCAAAGAAGTAATTAATATAATTTTGAATAAAGCTGGATTTGTTTTACATAAATGGACTTCTGCAATTGTCAGGAGCGCATCATCAGATAGCACATTAACCTTCGACAAAGATTGCAACATATTTGCAATGGAATTTTAAGGAAGATCAATTTAGATTTTCCATCGATGAATCTAATCAAATCAGAACAACTTCGAAGCGCTCAATTCTTCAAGTATTGCACATATATTTGACCCTTTGGGACTCATTGGACCAGTCATCACAACAGCGAAGATCTTCATGCAATGGTTATGACAATTATTGGGTGTGGGAAAAAGTTGGCGGTTTTTTAGTAAAATTCAAGTGTTTTTCTTAGAGTATTAAAATCAATTTATTTAAACCAAATATGCTCCATTATTTTCAATAATATTTTACCATTTTTGAGGCAGAGCCATAATCCCCGCGATAGAACTTTTGTGGTTTCTGGTCGAAAAACTGCTTCAAGTGATTTTCACAGGCTTCTTTTGAAGCCAGCTTTACATTAAGAGAGTTCTGCAGAGACCTAAACAAATGATAGTCTGAGGATGCTATGTCAGGAATATACGGTGGATGCATTGAGACTTCCCAGCCAAGTTCTCGCAATTTTTGCCGAGTTATCAAAGATGTGTGTGGTCAAGTTATCAAAGATGTTGTGATGGAAGACGACACCCCTCCTATTGATTAATTCTGGCCACTTCCTCTCAATTGCTTGTTGTAATGTCTCCAGTTGCTCACAGTAGAATTCGGAATTAATTGTTTGATCGGGCGATAACAGCTCATAGTGAACGATTCCCTTCCAATCCCACCACACACACACAACACCACCTTCTTCGTCATCAATCCAGGTTTTGCGATTGCTTGTGCCTTCTCTCCTTCCTTTATCGATTTTTTTGTGAGTTTGATCGTACGTGATCCATTTTTCATCACCAGTTATCATTCTCTTCAGAAATGGCTCAATTTCATTCCGTTTCAGTAGCGTATCGCAAATATTAATTCAATCTATCATGTTCTTAACACTCAACTCGTGAGGAACTCAAACATCGAGCTTTTTTTTATATCCAGCTTTGTGTAAATGATTTAAAATTGTTTTGTGGTCGATACTTAGTTCCCTGGCAATCTCCACAGTGCTCACATGCTTATCACGCTCGACTTTTTCCATGATTTCATTGGACTTTTCAGTGATTGGTCGACCGGAGCGAGGTTCATTTTTCACATCGAAATTTCCAGTACGAAAACGAGCGAACCATTTCCGTGCTGCTGATTTTGATAGAGTTCTTCATTGTAAATAGCACAAATTTTTTCACAAGTCTGTGCAGCGTTCTTGCCTTTATCGTAATAATACTGCAAAATGTAGTGAATTTTTTCCTTATTTATTTCCATTTTCAAAATAAAATAACTTTTGATCCACTTCACCGATTTCAATTTTTTTTTGGCTCAAAACAAAGATTGAAATGTTACTTTTTACGCACGTCTAGTGTTGTCGATGCGATTAGTAGTTACCGAGTGCTGAGCATTTAATGTCATCTAGTGGGAAAAACGCCACGAACTTTTTCCCACACCCAATAAAACTGGACTGGAACGAAGCAGTTCCTCTAGACATGCACACTCAATAGCTTCACTATCAAACAGAATTGCCGCAATTGAACGCACTCCGTATTGCACGAAACATCATTGTGCATACGGATTTCAAGAAAGTGGAATTACATAGCTTCGCTGCGAAAGGACATATGGTGTATGCATCTATTCTCGCAGTACAGACTAGCGGTCACCGTCATGAGAGCTTAATATATTGCACCACTAAAAAATTTATCACTTTCAAGGCTAGAACTGTGTGCAGGATTGTTAGCCGCTCAATTAACACACAAGATTCTACAATTCATCAAAATTGATTTCGAACGTGTGTATTACTGGTCAGATTCGACCATCGTGGATCAAATCATGCTCCAGAAGATGGACTACTTTTATGGCAAACCGAGTCAGCGCCATTCAAGAACTATTAAATCCTGATTATTGGCATAGAACTATTTACAATAGAATCATTTCAGAACTCAGCAGATATAATTTCCAGAGGCATGTCACTTGCATCATTGCTCGATTCAAGGCTTTGTGCAATGGGCCGTCATTGCTTGATTCATGCAATTGGCCAAACAATATTCCATCAAGTGAAGGGGAGATACCAGAACAATGTAAAACAGTTCTCATTTCATCTACTACTCAATCGAGCTGGGACATTTATAATACATATACTCACAATTTCTCATTCGAGTCATCGCATATTACATGCGTTTCATCAACAACTGCCAAAGGTACAAACTTAAGTTATGGGGTTCTCTTGAAGTCCTCGAATTAGAGACCGCAATTCAACGTCTAGTCAAGAATGTTCAAGCAACAGCCTTCGCACAAGAATTCTTCACACAAGAAGTCTTCAACTCAACAAGGATTTACTGAGAGATAGCAAACTTTTATCTCTCAATCCATTTTTAGTCCAAGCAAGTTTCATCCGCGTTAGAGGAAGACTTTAACACTCAAACCTAGAATATTCGTCGAAACATCAATTAGTGTTGCCATCTGAACATCCTTTCACCAGATTGATGACTGAACGAGAGCACGTAAGACTTTTACATGCAGGAACATAGATGACTCTTTCTTTAATTTGTCAAAAATTTTGGCCATTGTGCGGTCGCCGACCTGTTCGATAAATCATCCACAAGTGCATAAAATACTTTAAAGCTAATCCAAAGTCAAGTTAGCCAATTATGGACAATTTGTCTGAACAACGGGTTCAGCCTTCCCCCTCCAGAGCATTAGTCGCCGGAGGTTTCCAGGGCGAACAGCGGATGGAGGTGGCTCCTCCTTTAGAGCAGCGCCCACCCAGACCTGCGATTAAGGGGGTTTCTGGGAATCGGTGATCCTGCCCTCTCAAACGGCGGGGCTAGCCGTCAGTCCGGTGGTGGCATCTCCTCCTTCACGGCTAAGAGGATAAGACAATAAAAATAGGAAGCCTGGAGGAAGCATTTACACCCAAGTCCTAATGACTAGATGGATTGTAGACTCCTCCAAGTAAATCTCAACCATACTCGCCAGTCTCAAGACCTGTACTTGGCGGAGCATGGTTGTACGGTAGAGATAGTCGCCGAGCCCTATATGATTTCCGAAAACCATTCGCGCTGGGTAGGGGATTCAATAGGTATGGCGGGGGGGGAGCTGGTTAGACAATAGCTCTCCCGGCCAATTATGGTAGCCGAGGACTTTAATGCCTGGTCCCCCAGTTGGGGCTCCAGACTAGCAAGTTCCCGGGGCCGCCTCGTAGAGGAGTGGGTGGTCAAACTTGACCTCGTGCTTTTGAACACCGATTCGAGGAGTACCTGCGTCTGCATGGGGAGTCCATAGTTGACTTGACGTCGGCCTCCCCTGCTGCGGCGGCGCTGGTGACTGAGTGGGAAGTAACGGATATGGGAACCTTGTCAGAACATAACAACATCCTTATTGGTATCCAATCCGTCTTTCCGGAAGGTACCAATGCAAAACAAGGCGACACCACGCATCCCAGATGGGCCTTGAGGAAACTCAACTCTGACTTCCTGACGGCATCCCTGGAAGCCAAGACATGGGGTGAATATCGGCCCTTGGAATCGGTCGAGGGGTAGGCGGAACGTCTCGGTATGGTGATGCGTCGTGCTTGTGACGCAGGCCATGTTGAGAGCCAGATATCATCTGCCAAGATCCGCTTATGAGTGATCGCTGCGGAGATTGCAGACCGCTATTCGTGCCAGACACAATTTTCAACGGTCCTGCAGGCGGGGGAACGATGCGACCATCGTGGTGGAGATCTGCGATGCGCTCCCTGCGGCTCGAAAGTCATTTCGGGCTGCGGTCAGGAAGACTAATTGCGACGATTGGAGCGAGTTTCTATCGGACTTGAACCGAGACTCCTGGGGACGCCCGTATAAAATTGTTCTCAATAAAATGAGATATGCGACTCTCCCAGTTGCGAAAACCTTGCACCCTAAATTTCTCACAAGGGTGGTGGAGTTTTCGGTCAGGGAGGAGACTCTTTCTCCCTACCGGCCCGCCGTCTGACTGAAGGGATGAGTTCGGGGTAACGACTGCCGAGCTGGCCGCCAAGAGGCTCGGGAGTCAAAAGCCCCCGGGCCGGATGGGGTTCCAGGTGTGGGCTATGGCGATGAATGAGCTAGCTCCCCAAATCAGGGCCCTCTTTACGAGCCTCAAGACCCGGTTTCCCTCGGCGTGGAAGAGGTCAACACTAATCCTTCTGCGTAAAGAAGGAAAACCGTTGGATTCCTCGGCAGCGTACCGATCTATATGCTTGCTGGACGAAATAGGAAAGTTATTCGAAAGAATAATCGCCACCCGAATCGTCCAGCATTCCCGGAGCGGTTCGGATCCACACCGGTATCAATATAGTTTTCAGGAGGAACGCTTCACCATGAACGCAGTTCTGCGGGTGCGCTCCCTCTCAGACCAGGGGACGGAGGGGGAGGATGGAGTTATGTTGGCTGTCTCACTAGATATAGTGAATGCCTTTAACTTGATGCCCTGGAGATGCCCTGGGGATGCCCTTGAAACGTAGTCGGCAGGGCAGCGATCGCCCACGAAATTCCTGGCTACATCTGTGAAGTCCTGGTGGATTATTTCCAGGACAGATCCGTAGAGTATACGGATCAGATCGGTACGCCGGGGAGTCATATGCTCAAGCGCGGGGTTTCACAGGGGTAGATACTGGAGCCGCTCCTGCGGAACTTCGCCTATGATGAAGTCCTCCGACTTCTCCCTCCTGGTTGCGGCCTAGTGTGCTACGCTGATGATACCGAGGTAGCCCGTGGCCGGGATGGTGCAGAGGATACAGGTGCTGAATCTGAAGGTAGCTCCCAGCAAAATGGAGACCATGTTCTTCTATAGAAAGGCCTCTGGGAAGCCGCCTCTTACCAGTATTCAGATGAGGATAGTCCGCGTCGAGGTAGATCCCAGGATGAAATACCTGGGGCTCCTTCTGGATAGCGTCTGGAAATTTGAAGATCACTTTGAGACCATAGCCCCCAGAGCGGACAGGATGGTGGCCACGCTTGGCCACCTCCTGCCCAACATAGGTGGTCCAGGTGCTAAGACCAGGTACCTGTATGTAAACATGGTGATGTCGGTGCTTTTGTACGGAGCCTCGATGTGAGCCCAGAAAGCCATGGAAGCCAATAGACGAAAAATCAAATGCCTTGTTTACTCCGTGCAGCGAAAATTCGCTGTACGGGCTGCCCGGATCTCTACCGCATGTAGAGAATCAGGGAGAGAGAGTGGCAAATTGCATCACGTGACCCGGTTTCCTTTGATTGGACTTGATCGTCAAGCTCCGTAGAGTCATGGTATACCAGATTAAATATAATGACTGCAAAAATAATACGCTTGTCATCTTGTGCTGCAATTTTCTCCTCAACTTTACAATTGATAAAGTCTTTGATACATATTATTAATCTTTGAAATATATACCTTCTTCCATTGTACATATATACATGAAATAAAACTATGAATTTTTACATTTCAGATATCTGAACAGGATTTGTGCATATTATAAAATGCCTGCCAAGTGCAGTGCTTTAAGATGCATAAACTCTAATAAAGAAGGATATTGCTGCATAACATGTGCCTAAGATCCAAACTTGAGACAAAAATGGATTGATGCTGCTGGAATTCCTAATTGGAAACCTTCAAAATCAGCTTTACTGTATGACGTTGGTACCGAAGCATGCGTACAAATGTTTTATGATATAACTTCTCTAAACACCAACAAAAATAACATCAATTATAATTTCTCACTCAATATATTAATATATTAAATTCAATGAAATAAATTCTGATCTCTTCAGATATCTGAAATGTAAAAATTTGTAGTTTTATTTCATGTATATATGTATAATAGAGGAAGGTATATATTTCTAAGATTAATATGTATCACTTACAAAGATCTGATCAATTGCAAAATTGAGAAGAAAATTGCAGCACAAGGTGACAAACGTACTGCTTTTGCAATCATCTAACTTCAACGGCATACCCAGCATGGCTCTACGAAGCTTGACGACCAATCAGAGAAGACCGGGTCACGTGATGCAATTTGCCACTCTCTCCCTGTGAGGCTCTCTAACTACATCGTGTCACACGCGACGGTTACCGTCCTCGCGGGAGGAAGTTACCCTTCCAGTGGATCTTGACTGAGGATTGCGGCTGAATATGCCAGAATGTACTGGCGCGTTCACGAGATCCGCGGACGCCGGAAGGCTATTCCCACCGCGAGGGCGATGGACGTAATAAGAGGGCAGGAGAGGGGGAGGACGATATGGAATTGGGAGAAAAAAGTTCTCCACCCGGGCTCTCCCAGTCGCGTGACCACCCATGCCATCCAGCTGTGCCTGGCCAAATGGCTGGACAGGGCAAAGGCGGGCTGTCTTTCCACTTGGTGCAGATACTCTCCGGACATGGTTGCTTCGGAGAGTACCTGTACCAAATTCAGAGGAAAGCGACACCAAAGTGTCATCACTGTGATGCTGAGGTCGACTCGGCGCTCCACATCCTGACCGAATGTCCGGCCTGGGAGGTGAAGTGCCAAGCTTTCCTTCAGGATCATGGACAATGATCTCTCCCTCTCGAGCATCATACCTAGAATGTTCGAGGGGGAGAAGCAATAGAAGGCGATGTTCTCCTTTTGTGCCAATGTAATGGTGCAAACGGAAGATACAGAAAGAGTAAGGAGAGGAGAATAACTTCTCCCTCCGGAAGATCAAGTGGGTGGTGATGGGCGTCCTAGGAGGAAGCGTCATGCACCTCACCGGCCTGCACATTTGAGACAGTAGGGCCAGTGGACCATCACTTATGTGAGACTTCCCACCTGTCAAACGAAGAGAGCCGGGGATCCGATGTCTCCCGACTAAAAGCAATTAATTCTACCAAAGGAGTNTATATATATATATATATATATATATATATATATACACATATATGTGCGTGCGTGCGTGCGTGCGTGCGTGCGTGTATATATACGACCGCTGCGAACCTCTAAGCTCGAACGGCGCGGCGCGTCTGCTAGGCCATCCCTGCTCCGCGCGCCATGCGCTCAGTGGGCCGTACCTTCGGCAATAGTAGGTCGGGTGGATGTGCGTATTCGACTATCTTTAAATGCTAATATCTCGTTAATTATTGCGAGCATTGCAAAATGGTAGAGCACTTTTCTATTCAGTTTAGTCCGCTCTACCTACTCGAGACGAGTGAGGCCATATATTCATGACACCCTGTATATAGCACACATTTGTATAAATATTACAACATATTGTACATTATAATTCCTACATTTAGCAATTATATATCTTGCATGCAGTTATGCTTTATATGAGTATACTTATACACTTATATTTTTATGTAGACTTTTACAATTTGACTTTATATTATTTAATTAATCGATGATGTATTAAAGAAACTATTACATATTTTTCAAAATTAGAATTAGAAATTAGTAACTTTAAATACATTGTTTGTACTGTTTGTACATCTTTAGCTATAATAATAGGTTCAGAAGCGCAAAAGGATTATTATAAATAGTTTAGATTACAAATAGTTTAGATTTTGAGAATCATAAAGATCTAAAAAAAGAGAGTATCAATATTTCTACGCAAAGATATATATCATTTTCATGCATCATATCGTAACAGTTGTAACAAGAATTTCATTGAAATAATTTTTACAATACATTATCTTTTATTTTAAAAATAAAATTTATAGTATATACAGGGTGCGTCATCAAAATCCAGACAAATTTCAATTTAAATTTTCCACTATATTGTGCCTCTAAAGGTTGTTGTTGGCGTCCGAGAAGACCTGATGCTTCTAATAAATAGTCATATTCTCAAAATATCCGCGATGTTGAAACCAAGTGCGGAGTATAATCGAAAAGCTGCGATCATCGAAGGCCTTCGCGCTAGGTGTTCAGCAACGGAAATAATTCGGTTCTTTGAATACCCGAGATCAATCGTTTATGACGTTGTGGCAAAATATATGGCTTTAGAACAATCCAAAGAAGGTTCCAGTATGCTAGCGAGGAAGAGTTACTCGAAAGAACGCACCGCGAGGACCCCCGCCGTCGTTGAAAGGGCTCAAGCGCTGATTTTGGATGACCCAGGATAATCATTGCATGTTCTGATGGATGTGAAACCGTGGAAGGTGTCCGGAAGGCCATATGTTTTTCAACAGGCACCGGTTCGGTGTACGAATCATTTGATTCAAAATTGACTCTCAGACAACGTCGATATGTTTTAGTCCAAGAAATTCTGGCCTCCCAACAGCCCAGATTAAATCCCTTGGACTACTATGTATGGAGCGTAGTTGAAAGGGTCATAAACAAGTCTCGGTTGATCAATGTGACGTCATTAAGGACCGCTATTGAGGCAGCATTCGTCGGCAGCGCTACATTACAGCGTGCGTGCGAACGCTTCAGAGCGAAAATAGAGGCTGTCATTGAAACTAATGGGGGATATATCAAATAATTGTGCTCTACTTAAAGGATTCTAGGGATTCTTTAAGTGCCATTCCAAAAGGATCCAAATCCAAAAGGATTTTTTGTAATATTTAATTTTTCATTAAAAACATTTGTTAAAGAAATTATTCGATTTGTTCGGATTTTGATGACGCATCCTGTAGAACTACACACAAAATTTAGAACTTTGGCCAAAAATGATTTTGTAAAANATTCATTTTGAATTATTTAGTCATTGAAGCTCTAGCTTCGACCGTTATAGGCTTAAATTTGCTTACTTAGTATCCAATATATTTTATGTATAAATATTTTCTACATATCATAAAGATTAGATTTTTCTATAATTATGCATGCGATAGCATATAACCATAAAAGCTAAATCTTGTTGCACAATTGCGTTTGTGTTTCAAGTCCGACAAGTCGAATTGGCACATAATTTATAGAACTAAAAAATGTATTATTTGTAAATTTACATATAAATATTATCGCTTCAACCAAAAAATAGAATTCTTTCTTTTATTTCATTTATTTTTGTCGATCTAATTTCTACTTGTGATGGTAATGAATTATGTACGCAAGCATGGAGTGACGAAGGAAACTCGGTTCTCGAAATGTTTCCATTTATTCTGAGCAAAGTACAAAACACGATTCCAGCTTAAGATCTAGCGGATTACATTCTGCAAAATTACTTTTGTCCCTTATTGCGATCGTAAATAACTGATGAACGCGTCGCTCGGTGTAATTTAAAATAATTTAATTAAGGCAACTCTGTTGTATTACGCTATACATATTATCCTCCTCGCGTAGATATATATACGCGCGCGCGCGCGTGTGTGTGTGGTGTGTA
>JAANIC010006349.1:188173-208878 GCA_017607545.1 Acromyrmex charruanus
TATAATATTAGAATTACTATCTTTTAAAAGTTTTTTAATAAATCTTTTTTGAAAAGATCATAAAATGATCTCAAAGATTCGTGTTAAATCTATATCATGCCTATATTATAATTGTGATACATTTTATTACATGTGTGATTATTTCTTGCAATTTTAATTTATAATTATTATAATTGTTTTGTTCGAGATATTGCGATTAAAAGTTACGTAAGAGGAAAATTTTTTGATGATTATAATTTCATGTGTTAAACATAATAATATACACATATAGACTTAAATATATATTAAAAATACATTTACATGAGGACTATTGTTGAAATATATCGTGAGTGATTATCCAAGCAAAGCAACATTGCAAAGCATCACAAACACAAGCATGCAATAAACAAAACGTGAGAAAATTATAATATTGTATAACGCATGAGTTTGATGTTGATTTTTGTGGCCATCTTAAATTATTAAATTAAATATTAATATTCAATGAAATTAAGTCAATTAGATCAATANATACATATATATATATATATATGTAGTATATACAGAGTGTCCCGAATTTAAATGTTTAAACTTCGGGAATATAGAGGATCGATAACTAAGAAAAAAAGTTCTATAGAGATATAATCATTTTTGCTTCGTTTTGGAGAAAATCGTAAAAAAATCAAAACGTAGTTTCCATTTTTTCACTACTTATTTACATTGTATTTATTCACTTGCTTAATGTAAGTATTGTTCAAAATGTGACCTCTTGCAGCAATGCAAACATTGCATCTAGTACGAACAGCTGATCTATTTGGTATACTGCAGCCTCGATTCGATTTCTCAATTGTTTTCTTGAGTTGACTGGCGACAAATAAACTTCCTTCAAGACCCCCCACACAAAGACGTCCAGTTTCCATTCCTCCACGTCCAATCCATCGTCGTGGAAAATGTCCGTCTAGCCAAGCTCGAATAGTTTTGCCATAATGAGCTGGACATCCATCGAATTGAAACCATATTTCAATCTGATGCTGCAGATGAATGTCTTCTAAATAATCAAAGAAATCACGCGATCAGAGTCCAACTCATTATGGCAGAGGAGTAGTACCTTAATTGGCTACCCCGATCACCTGATTTGACACCACTGGACTTCTTTGTGTAAGGGGTGTTGAAGCAGGAAGTTTATTCGTCGCCAGTTAACTCAAGAGAACAATTGAGAAATCGAATCGAAGCTGCAATGCACCAAATATCCGCCAGATCACGTTTGGTTACAATTTGAACTATACTAGATGCAATGCTTGCATTGCTGCAAGAGGTCAACATTTTGAACAATACTTACATTAAGCAAGTGTATAAATACAACGTGAATAATGAGAAAATACAAAAATAAAAACTATGTTTTGTCTTTCTGCGATCCTATCTAAAACGAAGCAAAAACAAACATATCTCTATAAGACTTTTTTTCTTAGTTTATCGATCCTCTACACGTTCCCGAAGTTTATACTAATATTTAATATATAGAGGAGACCGGGTCTCTTTGGCACAGTTTCGGCATTAGATTTTTTAAACAATTAATTATTATCGTTAAAATATATCAATATGATGAAGACAACCTTTCTCTATAATTTCATACTAGTAATGGTTCTATATACTGTATAGTTTCTTTGCAATAAATAAAATACGGACATGCTGCATTGTAATTAACTTACCCCGATATGTGGGGTAAATTGGTACATATCACAGTATAAATTGATAAACTCTATATTAAACTAACAAAAACATAGTAAAAAAGTAATAGAAATAAAAATTAGATAGTAGATATGTACTTTTTATTAAAAAGTGTATCTTTCAAAGTTATTTTGTAATGGTCAAACAGCAAAATGTTGTTACAGAAAAATAAATGTAAATTATTTTAATTCTCATTTTAATATAAAAATATTATAAATATAAGCGTTTTGTCAGAATTAAATTGTAATTAAATGTTCACACGTGCGGTACAACGAGTTAACCTAACCTTTTCTTATGGTACGAGCCAACGCATTCCTCCCTGCACATGTCCGATTTTAATCATTTTATTATAACAAATTACTATTGTTACTCAAAATAACATATTGTATACTAACGAACACTTTTCTTTTAACTAATAATACATCACTTAGACTTGTTTTCACAAAGCGAAGAACATTAATACGAATTATGAAATACTGAAAAATTTACTTGTCTGTTCTTGAATCAGACTTTTTTTCTTTTTCTATTATAATAGTTTTTGTTTGATTTAAATGAAACTTAGAAAGAAGTATCTATGTTATGAAAGAAATATTTTGCGGTAACTTTCCCATTGTTTCCTTTATCATAAATACCTAAACGCAATGCCAATTTGTCTCTTATGCCAACGAGCCTCGGTCTCCTCTATATAAAAGTGACATAAAAATGATATAAAATTAATGTATATATATATATTTTATAATGTATATATTTTAGAAAAATATAAAAGAATTATTAAAATGTTATATATAATAGAAAAATTCACATCTCTCTTCACATCAAACTTACGCGCAATATACATAGGAAGTTAAAAAAAAACGTACTCACCAGGTATGGAGCATGGAACTATGATATGTATGTGAGTTACTAGTGCGGAGTGCCACACGCGCGTGAGATGCATTTTTTTTCTAAAACTATACAGTAGGCACATAGGTATATGGGAATACATAAAATGAAAAATAATGGACAAAAACAGGCGGGAACTTAGGATGGTACAATATTTACAAATTCAGAGGTGCATATATGTATGATATGTACATGGGTGAGATGAGACGATATAGATAAAAAAGAGAAAAATAATGACAAAATACGAGTGCATTTCAAAAAGAACGACGTCTATTCACATACACTTTTAAATTTACTCATTAAAATGACATTGTTTTGTCGGCGATAGTAATATTGTACTTTTATGTATGTACAGACAATAATAAATGCGTCGCGATAACGCATTGTGGGAGTATAAAAGAAAAAACATGTACATATATGTGACTATAATGCGAGGGCAAACCAATAAGTTTTTAGAAAAACATAGTAAAACACATTTTTTTGATCGATTCATTTTTATTTCTCAACATAATCTCCTTTCAACTCGATATACTTGAACCACCAATGATTCTCCAACATTTTCAAGCCGTCCGAATAATATGATTTGTCCAACCCTTCAAAATAAACCTCTGTTTCAGCGATGAATTGCTCTCTGGTGGTGAATTTCTCTTTCCTCCAAACCATTTCTTCAGGTTTGGAAACAGGAAATAGTCACAGGGGGCTAAATCTGGCTGCTGGATGGGGAAGCAATTCGTAGCGGAATTCGTTGAATTTGGCCATCAGTGCCGGGCACGTGTGAACCCGTGCATTGTCTTGATGGAAGAATACTTTCTTCTTCGCCAAATGGGGAAGTTTTTTCTTTAAAATGTTGTTGAAACCGTCCAATAAGGCTGCGTAGTAATCGCCATTGATCGCCATTTGCTTCGACGGAAGGTAATCGATATGAATTATACCGCGTGCATCCCAAAAAAACTGTGGCCATCACCTTTCCGGTCGATTTCACGGTCTTCGCCTTCTTCGGAGCTGGTTCATTCGGTGAAGTCCATTGTTTCCTTCGTCTCGGGTGTGAAGTAATGGATCCATGTTTTGTCCACAGTAATCGACGCAGAAATTCATCTGGATTACGTTGAAACATCTCCAAACATTGTTTTGAAATCGTCACACGGTCGTGCTTATGGTGAGCAAACGCGGCACTCATCTTGCCGATAGCTTTTTCATACCCAATTGTTCGTGCAAAATTGAAATCACTGCGCTATGTGATATGCCTGTGGCCTCAACAAGCTCGCGCACTTTCACTCATCGATTGATCAAAACAATATCGTGGACTTTATCGATGATTTCTGACGTAGCAACCTCAATTGGACGTACCGAACGAGGTCTTTCGGCGTTAAACCTTTCATATGTAGATGTTTGATCACTGCACGAAACTCGTTTTTTTCCATTTTGCAAAAAATATAAAGATTGTTCGCTTTAATCGTCTACAGAAATGAAACCACGCGATGAATTCCGCTCAAAATTTGACAGTAATCAGCTCAAAAAGTAATGTGACATGACACTGCGAGTACCCTCTGACAGATTTTCTAAGAACTTATTGACTTGCCCTCGTAACGTCTACTTACAGCAGATGTAGATTCCTTAACGCTCTACACATATACATATATATAGTACACGCTGATAATGCATGCTCCCCTGCCCAGGTTGTAAGTACATACGTCCTCGTGATATTAGTTGCAAGCTGATTAATCAACACTGTTACATCAGGGTAATACTGCGAGGAATGCGGCACGAAATGCGATTCGAATCCCGTTCCCTCTCGAATTCAATTATATGTATATGCGGCTCGTTTTATAACCTGTGCTATTATCCCACGTTATCCCATAAACAGGCAGTGCGAAATTATATATGATGTTATCACGCTAACTAAATGCTAGCGAAGTCAACGTGGTAACTATCATGTAGATTACATACAGGCACAGTAATACCTATTACAAAAACAACATTATGGCTGCGTTCCATTTAACGTTCACAACGCTCGTGGAATCATTTTATCCTTGTCGTTTATCAAATGTTAAATAAGAACAAACGATGCTCGCGAGCATTGCGAGCGTTAAGTGGAACGCAGCCTTTATCATCAGTGAAGAGAGAGTAATCGTTTCAGACAAATTAATCCTCTATGAAATTTGCTTGGCTTTCTTTAGTATGCAATTTTTTATATTGTATAATTAACATCCTATCGTAGATCAGGTTAAGGCCTTGCGCACAATAGTATAAATATTAAGAACAGAAATAAATTAAATATTAAAAAAAGATTAAATATATAAAGAATAACAGAGCACTGCACAATTAATAAATAACATATGTCTTACATATTATATCATATTATATCGTTTTACATACTATTATTTATATCCATTGTACGTTTATAATCTCTATTCCTAATTTTTTATTTTTATATTACTCAAAATTTATGTCCGTTTCTAATATTACTTCTATTGAAGCGGAAGGCCTAACTTTCTCAATTTTTATAATTAATATTAGAACAAAAATTAAAACTTGTTAAAAAAATATACATATATAATTTTTTTGCTTTTTACGATCGAAAAAAAGTGTACAAACACGGTATCACCCTGATATAATTGTAGCTACAGATTCTATGTAGTCACAGTTAGTCCTTGTTAGTGACAGACGCTACTTACAACGAGAGGCGAGCACGCATCTCGAGCAAACATGCGACACGACAAATTAAGGTACATTTACGAGGGTTTCACAAGCATGCCGTAACATGAACTGCCGTTATCTCGATTATGGAAGATGACGGCTGTTTATTTGTAGAATATTTAACGGTGAATCAATGCGAGATCAGATGTGAAGATCTCTTAACGTCCTTCCGATCAGAGGACAGTTAATTTTATGTCAAACTATCAAGTTATTATTATAAATTAATTACATTTCAAGTTAAAACGTAATATTTATATATAATTTAAATTAACAATAACAAATATATATCTAAAGTTTAAGAATAATTTTTATAGAAGTTTTTTTTAGATTCCACAGAAATTTCCAATTATAATAATAGAGAACTGCAAAATGTTAAGGTAACTTAAAATACAATAACATGCTTTTCGTATCATTAGATAGAGGTCAATAACTTAACTTTGTGTAACGCGTTACTTATCAATCAGTCGCGAGTGAAATACAAGGGGAAATCGAAAATATCATAACTGCGTTCCTACGTTTATTCGCACGAAACCAATGAAACGAAGTCCAACGCGTATACGCACGAAAAACACGTTTTTCTCTTATTATTATCAACACGAAAGAAATCACTTTCGTACGTCTTCAAGATCATATTTTGTATTTTCTAGACCTCATTCTCGACTTATCGTTCACAAATGCGAAATAAAGAACGAGCTGCAACGAATTACGCATTTATCGCGAACAGATAATAGTTTTATAGGCTATAACTAATTCTCTCCTGTTCTTTTTATGGATTTATTTTCATGGTATATTTATACTGTGTCGCAAGAAACAGTCATACAGAAATTGTGTAAATCATTATATCAATAACAGGTTCATCAATTTCACTTTGAACATCATTTTAATTGTAAATTGTCACTGTCTCTAACAATGCAGCAAAATATTCTTACGTGCATAAAATATGTAGCAACAGTAATGAAATACGAATATTATTGATTTACAGAAAGAATGATTTGTTGAAAAACCTAAAAATTTAGCAGATATACGGGTGTCCCACGTAACTGTGATCACGATTTTTCCGGCACTTCCGATGATCTGACAAAAATTAGTTTGGATAAAAGTTAATCAGTTTTCAATCGGCTACAAATGACAATATTAAAAATTTGCAAAATACTCTTTTTTAAGAAAAAAAGTCAAAGTCACTCTATTTTTTTTAAATGGCACTACATATTTTTTACTTCATAATATTGTAACTGGTGTCAAGATGAGTTCAATGACCTGCTATACTTTGAGATGACCTTACAGTTAGACATGAAGAACAAACGTAGTCATTTCGGAATTCGTGATATTCCCGAATGTAGTTCACACGTGTATGTAGTATGTACGTAGAAAAATATCAACATAACTTAGTATAGCGTAGCTCGAACGCTTCAATAATTCTTGTGTTCAGTCTTAGTTTGTTGTTACAGCAAATCGTAGTTTAGGCTCAATTTGTCGAAAATGTATTCCTATAATGAGAAAGTTGATATGCTGTTAATATTCGGTGAATAAAGGAATGCACGTGAAGCTGCAATTCTGTATGCCACAAGATACCCAGAGAGACATCACATATGTGCAACAATGTTTTATAACATTGAAAAGAATTTAAGAAATTATGGAGAATTTGAAAAGAAGAAAAGGAACAAATCGCATTTAAGTACAGCAGACAATATTCTTATGTCTTAGCACATTTAGAAGAAAATCCGCACACTTCCATTCGTGCAGTTGCTATTGAAACTGGTTTATCTAAGAGTTCTGTTCATAAGATGGTAAAACAGAATCATTATCATCCTTACAAAATGACCAAGTACAATTACGTATAACTGATTCACAACGTCTAAATTTTATAGTATAGCTAGTTGTCACATACGAAAGTAATCTTGAAATGTTACAGAATATCTTATGAACAGATGAATGTAAGTTTTCAAATAATGGTGTAATTAACTGTCATAATCATCATTTTTGATTGAAGGATAATCCTCATTAGTTCCGAGAATATAATTTTCAACAGAAAGTTACAGTGAATGTTTGGTGTGATCTAGTATACGGTCATCTGATTGGACCTTACTTTTATGAACAGAATTTGGCAGCCCAAGCTTACTTAAATTTTCTTCGTCTCAACTTCCAACATTGTTGCAAGTTGTTACTTCCGAATGATGTTGTGCAACGTATTCATTTTCAACAAGATAGTTGTCCATTTCATTGTTGTAACGTTTGCATTGTTGTTCAATATCAAAATTCAAAATACGAACGTTGGTTGGGCACTTACGGATCAATTCCTTGACCACCTTGGTCCCCCGATTTATCACCACTAGATTTTTTTCTATAGGGTCATTTGCAATCAATAATCTACGCGGTACCAATTCAAAATATGGAACATTTAAAGCAGCGAAGAAATCCGTACAGTATGCGAAAAAATTCGCCGTGACAGCATTATAGGAGCAACTAATGGAAATTTATTACATAGAACAGAATTGTGCCAAGAAAATAGACTATAATTCGAACACTTATTGTAATTACATAATTTCTTTCATTAAAATTTGTTTTACTTTTTTGTTATGCTACTATTTTTGTTTATAATTTGTTGTTTTGTATGTAGTTTCATTTAAAAAACAAAAATTTATGTCTGTAAAAAGTAAACTGTAAAAAGTAGCAGATACAAAAATCTTTTTCTACTGTAGAATAATCCATATAAAAAAATTTAACAAATAAAATAATTTTTCACGAAAATATTTCTGTTCATTAATCCCACAACTGTAAGGTCATCTCAAAGTCATAGTATTGAACTCTTATAGCAGGTTATTGAACTCTTGACAGTTACAATATTATGAAGTAAAAAATATGTAGTGCCATTTAAAAAAATTAAGGTGCCTTGACTTTTTTCCTAAAAGAGTATTTTGTAAATTTTTAATATTGCAATTTATAGCCGATTGAAAACTGATTAATTTTTATTCAAACTAATTTTTGTCAAATCATCGGAAAAATCGTGGTCACAGTTACGTGAGACATCCTGTATGTATACTTGAGAAAATAATTTTGTTCATTTTGAATCATCAAAATAATTATATGTAGGACACTGAAACTAGAATTAAACATTTTTTGCAGCATTGTCGTTAATGTTTAAGCGTTCTACATAATTATTTTGATAGTTCAACAAAATTATTTCCAAATCTGTATTCAATTAAAGCTGTATTCAATTAAAGCTAAAGTTTAGAGCTGTTATTTTAGTAGAATTATTCTTTCCTATAGCAAACATAATTTGGTGTAATTACTTATTGCTGGTAATAAATATAATTATTAAATGTAATTGTTATAAACATATGACAAATTGATCATGTTCAAACTGACTATGTAAAAATATGTTGTGTGTATATCCTTCGATAAGATGACTTAGCGCTCATTCCATGCAAAGATCGACAGTAACGAAAATGATTATACGTCTTTGTCACTGGCCATACGTGTGCGATTATTGTACAAGTGAATAAACATAATACTTTCGGTAAACAATTAATTACAATTAATTCAATTATATTTGAACTTAATATTTTGCACATATCTCTAATTACGTTTGATCTTAACATAAATAACGTAAGAATCGCGTTATAGGCCGCTTATAGCGATTTCGCAACGATTTATATATTTATTATCTATCTTCGCATCCATGCGATTTTCTTGCATTTTAAATTGGACGGATTTATTCTTACTACGTCTCACAATTAAGCGTCTACATTTTGTGTTTGGATAATTGTAAATCAGCGAGGAGATAAAAATTATCTGCATGCCGCGGTGGAAAAAATTAAATTCAACGACGAGATTTACACGTGCTTTACATCCACTCTCTCTCTCTCCCTCTCTCATATCAATTGTTTTGGAAACTGCAACCGAATTATCTGCCATTTAACTATCGTTATCGAATTTCGGCCGCGTAACAGTACGATCCAAGGTCCTCATCGAGGTATTGCAGATCATCCAGGACTTCGATTATTCTATTATTTTTTTCTATCTTATCTCCTGCACATTATTGTCAATCAATAATAAATATTATTGTTTATACATTTCATGGAAGATCAGACCAATGCATATATAGTTATGGGCTCTGATAAGAGTCCGCTCACAAGATAAGTAGCCCGCATGATTTGTGTTGTACATGCGTTTGTTGCTAAGGCTATTGCAAAGGCCAAAATACCGGAGGAGAGGATCGACCTTTGCATCTCTCTTTCTTTCTTATATCTTTCCTCTATTTATAATATATTTTCAACTGAATTTTTCATCTCTCTCTCTCTCTCTCTCTCTCTCTCTCTCTCTCTTTCTCTCTCTCTCTCTCTTTCTCCGTCTGTATAGAACTTCTATATAATCATGCGCCAGTTTTGCAATGCCGATAACAGCGTGTACGGTCACTCACGCGATGCAAATACTTAATGTTTGCCAGTGATGTCACTGATACATAGACTTGACAGACAAATTAGAATCCCATTTACCCATTTGTATTTCGCGGAATGTTTAATAGGATTTAAAGATGCATTGATAGCGTAAAGAAAAAAGGGGAAAACATTTGATTTGTCAATAAAACATCTTAATTTCTTTCTATGTAAAAGTAACATTGATTGTTACATTGAGAAAAAAATAGAGGTTAACTTGACTAAAGTTTAGTTCGTAATGATTATTTAGTTCATATTTATGTACTTAAATTAACAAAATCTTGTAATTTAAAACATGTTATTTGTTTGAATTAACAAATATTTGCTTGACAGTCCGTGACCGATTTAGTTGAATCAACTAATGTTTTTTGAAACAGCAACTTTTTTTCTTAATATATAACATGAGATATAACACGCATATAATTAAATTCTACTATTATGAAATCTTAAAGTGATTTTTTTTATAGACATTCATTTAAAAATAAAATTTGTATAAAAAAATGATTTGTATATCAGAATATTGAATATATTCTCTAAGTCCATAAAATTATCACTTTACGTAACGAAAATAAATAAATTTTTCTTGAATATCGCATTGCACGTATTGACGCAAAATATTTTTGTTCCAAAATAAACACAAGTAAAGGAAATAATCAAATTTGGAGCAAACATATATAATATATGTATAGAGAGAGGAAATACCCCTATTATGAGATACCGAGTTCATTTGGGTAAATGCTAGAAGTTTATGGACAGAATTTAAAAAAATAATAGGTGATTTTAAAGGGAATTTAATAAATTTTAAGATAATATTATGTAAAATTTAATTTGAATTATTTTTTTTTAATTAAGGAAATGTAAAAAGTGAGCAAATCGCGAAGTCAAAAAATTGTGCTCCTAATATAAGATATCCCGAGAAATCGATAATAAAACGCAAAGTATATCAGTATTGCAATTAAAAAACTTTATTTAATGTTTCTAAAATATAAACACAGTCTGCGTGTGTGAAAAATGAGCACGTGATGAATTATATTCGTCTTCAGGTAGTTGGAGCCAAACATCGCAAAAATAAACATTTGATGTTCATTCCGGTTGTCTTTTTTTATTATTGTACAATAATATTTATACTTTAGCAACGATTTTCATTACGATATAGGAGCATAGGTTATTTCATACCTAATTAGAAATACTCTGGGTATTTCATACGATTTCCACGCCTTACGATCGTCAAATCTAACTTCTATAATTAAGCATCATATCCCAATTCATCATATCCCATATTTTTTTCTATTAGTCTTCTAGATCTTACCCTATCACTACATGAAGAATTTATTACCAAATATTTACTTTTTATTAAATAATAAACAAGGTTTAAAGGCTCATCTCAATGAAACTTGAAAACATTCAAATTCTAAAATTTTTTTTTACAATAACTGCAGGCATGATCTAATAATAAATTGTCCACTAATAAATAATTTTCAATCTAAGAACAATAAATTCATAGTGAAATCAATTGATAGCGTTTATTAGTTTAGCAGAAACGCCGCTATTTCATATTAGGCGATTATTTCATAATAGGAGGCTTTTCTCATCTATGTATGATAATAATACGATACATGTATATATAGGTTTCGTTTCTTTAATCATGAGCAATTGAAACTGTCACCAAAAAAACAATTTAAGTCCAAGGCAGAAACTTTTGTCGAAAAATATGCAGCATAAAACATAATCAAATTGATATAAGTTAATAAGCATATAGGTATAATATGTAGACATATTCATAAACTTTTATTTTTTCTTTGTACATATGTCAACAACTTTCAATCAATATAGTAAAATATAATTGTGTTTATTGACTTTATTGTTTTTCATAATAAATAAAAAAGATAGGAAATGTATTAAAGAAATAATTACTTATTCAAGAAATAATAAAGTCCCAAATCTTTTTTCATCTCTTACTTTAAATAAATCTTTCGTGTATTATGTGAATTTGTTAAAACAAAAAAATATATGTAATATATGTAATATATACGATAAACTGATACACTACATTCACATAATTGTAAATATAAAAAAAAGTTTCACTAATGACAGTATAGATGACAGCTTAGAGTTCACGTTAATTTCGCAAGTATGCAACTTATAACTAAGGATGCAGGCGGAGCTATAGGCTTAATAAAGTGAAATGTGATACTAATTTATATGATATTCAACTTACGGGGCCGCCTGGTCGCGATGAAGAGAAGATGTCTTGCCAGCATGTTGAATTATTATCACGGCGATTGATCGAACAGGAATCGTGAATCGACTTACCGTGCTGTTTCGTCTATCAGTATAGTATTGCCCCGGCGACTGTCTGTCTAGCAACAAGATTTTCTCGTTTTTGTACCGATAACGTCTTATCATCGCGCCACGCTAAATGCTCGATTTCATCCTGTGACGAGTCATCCGATTAACATGTGAGACTTTCGAAGACCTTTTGGTATTCATAGAAAAAACTACTACTATCTTCATCTGAAAATGATTTTCTCGAATTCACGGAATAGGTCGAATATTTAAGAATAACAATCACAGAAGATGATCATGAAACTGACGAACTTGGGGAAACGTGATCGGATGACATGATTAAACGCATTGATAACTTAAACAGACATGACTCCACATGTTTGCAAAGATACAAGCTGATTTCCTGCGGCACTGCATTTCAATAATCGAGATTTAGAATCGCAACTTCCTTAGGGAGTCTTCCTCATCGGGACTTAGAGATTGAAGGGAAAGAAAACTTCGCGAACGAAGGATGAATCGTTTGGCCAGATCGGAGCGCACTGAAGGTGACGGGACGAGCACGAAAGTATTTCAATCCTCGTAGTGGGGATTTTTGTTTATCGACACCCCGGCTATTATCATGCCGGGATAAACATCACACGTCTGATGCAATTCGCGTTGCTTATTGAGCCAGCGGCGATGCAGATAAGGGTTAACAAAGTGAGTCTTTAACTAAGACTTCATGGGAGTTTTCCAGCGGATTGCTAAAGCGGAAGCTTGTCTATTCGTCACCTCAACGTGATAATTTCTTATTTTTCATCGGGCGATTTAATATTTTATTTAAATCTTAATAAATGAATGAAAAAGTTTAATTAATTGGTTTTTATTTAATTAGTTTCCATTATAATCTTTGTTTTAATTTATAATGCCCCAATTTCGAAAAATACTATTACATTATTTTAAACAAAATGATTTAATTTTACGCGTAACAAGTCGGAATAACGAAAATCATAATTTAATTGCTAACATTTCAAAACTGCTCAACTATCTGTTGAGCATGTGTTAAGAAAAATCAATATCAAAATTGAAAAGTTTGAAAAGTACAATTTGTTCATTGCGAAAAAATACAGAAATTGATTTTTGCATTTTTTCGCAATGAGTAGTCTTTCTATTATTCAATTTTTAAAAAACGCATTCTCCCCTCTTATTGATTAAAACTAATAAACTCTAAAATATTCCACCCATAAGGACTGTCATTTGATAATAAAGCTCAAGATTTATCTCCTTATAAGTATTAAACGCACCGCGGGGATCGTCGGCCGACTCACAGCTGGAAAGATCGGACACGAGTGTTAGATAAGAGAAAACGTGATCGGTATGCATGTCTCCCTGTCTGTATCTTTATTCGCGAGCGAAAAAAATTGGTCGATCTCGCTCTCTTGATCGTTGTTGAACAGTTCATTTGTTGATTTCTGTCCCTATGCATCAGTTTGTAAAAATGACATTACCTCGATCCAATGATTTCGTCTTTTACATAACATGTTGTGCCGATATCTCCCCCGCGACTTCTCGCTCCAATTCTATCTGATTAGACCTTGATGATTCCCGTTCATCCTCTGATCTATTTTATACGATGATCTTACCGTTATTTAAACTCGAGGTATCAAAGTCTCAACGCATCGAAATAATTCTCTGTAGAGTTATCACGTCGAACCTTTGACAGTAAAAACGTCGATTTTCGAGATATCATAATATTTGCTGTAAAAGTTTGCGATATTCTGTACTCTTGTAGTCTTATTAAGTCATATTCTATTTTAACGCAGATAATTTTCTAAAATAATGCAGATATTTCTTTCTTCAAAGTATTATTTTTGAAATTCGTTCGAATTTCACGAATATTAAGATTAAATGAAAATATTTTTTTCTTTCTAGAAATAAAAATATTAGTTTGTCAAATAATAAAACTTTTACTTATAAAAAAATTATATTCTACTGTAACTTTTTAACTTTGACTTTTTTTAGAAATAAAATTGTATGAAAATAAGATATTTAATTGTAAATTAATTATTCTCAAGCTAATTTATATTTACAACATTTTTCACTCATTGAGCAACTTATTATTTATTAATGTGATTAGAATTATTCTCAAGAAGCAGATTATGCCCCAGTACAGATGTACTTGTCAGTGCCTTTAAGCATAAGGTATATTACGTATCATTCATTATCATACTCTTTCAATGTATAATGTGTGACGTGACGTTTTCCGTCCGTCACAAGGGCTGCATGGCCTGACCGAACGGTGCAGTCTGGCGTCCTGAATCCTCTCTCATTTTGGGGGTGGGGGGGCGGACGCACCTGCGCTTTTTTTTGTTCTTTCTGCGACATTGTTTGCGTACCTTCCGCGTTGCCGTTGCCGTTTTTCTTTTCCGTGTTATTCCCGTACCGAGGGTGATAGAGACCGGCGACTCCTGCGATCCCGACGGAGTGACGCTACCTCACCGGAGAGAAGAGGAGGAAGAGCGACCAGAAGTGGGAGCCGAGAGACTACCGATAAGGATGGACCAGCCGGGGGCGCACGACACCTGACCCCGGGTTGCACGCAGGTGATATCCTTCTTTCACTATTACGCCCTTTTGGATTATCGCAGAGCCTCTTTTATCGCACCCTCTTCCAGGCGCAAAGCGGATCGAGAGTCAGTACGGCATGACGGGGAAGGCCACTCTACGCCCAAGGACGGCGAGAGCCCCGGATAGGCGCCTCGAGGCCACGAGACGGCCCGGAAGAAACTCCAGAGACCACTCGAATTTCGCGCGCCAGGACATGCGACAAGGGCATGACGCGGCTTCCGCGATTAGCGGAGCCGCGGAGCCACACGCCAATCAGGCGCGATAAGGCCCCCTCGCGGGGATAACGAGCCCTGCGTGCGCCCGGAAGGATCAGCGCCCGGCACTTGAGCTGTGGCCTGTGTAGGGAGAGCACGCGAGAGGACGAAGGACGTCAGCGGCCTCAGCGTACCCCAAGGTCGATCAGAAGCGCACCTGCGAGGGAGATTCGGTGAGACGAGCGTCGCTACTAAAAAGTCGTCGGTTTCCGCGTCTGGGAGGCGTGAGTTTATCGGGATTCTGTCGGGTATAAGACATTGAGTGCACGTGGCATTGCCGTGCGGTAGATTTCCGGAGGTTTAGAGTACGCGTGTCGCCTCCCGGCACGGCCCTTATCGTCGGGATAATTATAGTGCGTCCGCCAAGGTCACAGCCTCGTCACTCGTGTCGGTTTCTTTGTATCGCGGATCATATGTTACGTCGAACTTCCGTATCGTAATATTGTCGCGTATCGTGTCGTCTCGAGCGTCTGTAGAGTAAGATCTGCATGCCTGTTCGGCTCTCTGTGTCATAGTCATTAACGACAATTCATTATAGCCGTTGATAATTGGGCGTATCCTGTAATATCGAGACCGTATAGCGTCGAGTTTGCACGTACTCGGGCCGTCTCAGCTGAGCGGCGCGAGGCCCCGCGAGCGCGCACGAGATCACGCCGTGTCCACGCTGCCGTAGTGGCCGAATTTCTTAGCATTTGTGAGGCGATGAAGTATGGTTCGCATAATTCGCGAGAGTGTTCCGGTGTGGCCTGAACTCGTGTCGCGGGAATTTAACGGAGTTGATACGCCTAGCGTAAAACCTCGGGACTTACGTAGATCAGTTATCGCGCTCAAGTAGAACTTCGTCTCGACTGTATCGCCAGTTGTAATTGGGAGTCGAAGACTCATTTAATATATTTGTCACTTTGTTATTGTTAATTCGTGTGTATTTTATTCTCGCCCCTATTCGCTCCTCCAGACGCTCTGCTATCCTCGACCACGAACCACCCCCCTCTGCCATTTCCGAGACTGAGCTACCGGTTGAGAGCCCGTCGACATTTACAGCTCATTAGGATATGGCATAAAGAAAATATCGCGTAATTTCGAGAAAGAGTGGCACACTCGCTCGTGCCTGGCGCCCAACTATTGGTTGTGTGTGCCGCCCTTAAGGGTGGCCGCGTGAAGACGTATTTCTGTCGCGTTCCGTTTAACGCCACCCGTCATCCGATCGTCTACGAAAATCTTAGCTGTGAGTGTGCGACGAAGTTGCGCCACGCTCGTGAGTGCAGTTGCAAATGATTATTCTTGATTAAAAACTTTTGTCCGCGCTATGTTTTTCTAAACGCGACTCGACTTATGTCAGAATCTGCAGTAGTCGTCGTTATCTTATCACTCTCGCTTCATGTCAGCATTGCAAAACTAATGTTGCACACTAATGCAATGTTCTCAAATATCTATGTCTTCAGCAGAGTACTTAGCAGAAGTACCTCAGTACTCATGTCTAGATATAAAATTTTTTACATCTTAAAAAATATAGCTGTAGATTTAACGCTATTGTGGTTAAATGTAATTCTCATTGTGCTAATGTTGATGTGAATTTAATTGTTGTCTCGTGATATGAATTTAACATGATGAAATAAACTATTAGCATGTAATTATGTAATAATGTGAATTTAACTATTAGCATGTAATGGTTAAATTAATTAAACACCAGGGTTTTCAATCCACATCATCTTGATGTTTTATGTATTAACACCAACACGATATGAATACCAACATGGTGTTAAATACACAACCATA
The DNA here is from genome assembly GCA_017607545.1 of Acromyrmex charruanus. Lineage (NCBI taxonomy): Eukaryota > Metazoa > Arthropoda > Insecta > Hymenoptera > Formicidae > Acromyrmex > Acromyrmex charruanus. Next base: position 204,815 of record JAANIC010006349.1, read on the forward strand.
TTTTTTATAGAGCTGATCGACTTTAATAAAATAGGAGCAGAAATATTAAATAGTTGAATTGTTAAATAGTTGAATTAATCTAGATTTAGTGCCGTATCAACATTGCAAAAATTATTAAAATGTAACGCCACGCTAACGTGATATTTTTTACCAGATTTCTGTGTCGTTACTAGAATATTTGAGTACTCTAGCCGGTTCTAAATCCAAAGCTCTCGGTCTAGGACTAGTTGGCACTGATTGAAAAGGTACAGTTACCAAAGATGTGTTGTCAAAGATCATGTTATTGACCCGTGGTTCCGGACTGGAGATTGTCTCCGGATAATTGATTCTCTCCTTCAGTAACTCCTCTTGTAGCTCCTCGGAGGGCGTCCTGCAAATCTTGAACGACTTCTCTGTTTGATTACTCGTGGAGAGTTTCTTGATGAACATAATCGGACTATTCGCCATGCGATAACTTTCGCTACGTTTCACCTTGCGATCTGTCTTATCGCCACGCGTTGAATCGGAATTTTTTGCAGTCTGATTATTTAAGTCCGTACAATCGACAGCCGCGTTCTTATCAACAATGTCGCAATTACTGAGTATCGTATTCTCATTTTGATTATCGGAATTAGGCTTTTTTCTACAAAAATTTGGAGTATCAAGATCCGAAACCAGTAGTTTTCTACCTAACTTAGGCGTATTGCCAGTTACTTTTAAGATCTTCGGATAAAGACCCGATTTCTCAAAGTCTAGTCGCGAGTTCGCGGAATTAAGACCGATAGAGTGGTTGACTTTTGACGGAGCGATCACGTGAACGCTTGTCTCAACTGTATCACCGTTGAGCATTGGCGGATGGTTCTCGTCGCGATCGAATTTGCGCTTTGTTTGTTTGTCAATCTGAGAGTCTCCATGGCAGATCCTGAATCTATCCGGCTCCGGGAGTTTATTACTCGGCGCCAGAGCGGGAGTCAGATTGCCGGGGAGCTGTCTAGACTCATCTTTAGAGCGTGACGGAGCGATCGCAGTGCATAATGCCTCTAATCTACCAGTGCGGCAATCGCGGTGCTCGTCAGTGCTGGACGTCTTACCTTCGTCACCTTGCACGTTGACGTAAGCCCCGCGGACTTGTCTGTGAGGACTGTTCGGGCTCGTGGGACCGACCACGGTCGTCGGCGTGCGCACATAATCCGGACTAATCGCGCGATCGGGACTCCGCGCTGCCCGAATGATTAGCTTGCCCAGCTGAGGTGATGTTGGTGGTGTGATTTTAATGCTCGGAGCATCCACGACGTCAATGTTTTTCGTGACGGCGCGGATATTCGGTATTGCGCGATGAAGCAATGGCGATGGACTTGGTGACACTCCTTCCCTCACGAAAGGACCTGGATATTAGAATGGATATTAGTATTGTGTGAAAAGCTGAATTAAATGCACTTCATTAAAAAATTCTAATCTAAAGAATTAATTTTAATGATTAGAAATTCTAATCTAAAGAATTCGTTCTAAATTAACGATTATGTTTGATAATTTATTTTGTTGATTAGTTAATTTCATCAGGATTCTTTTTGCGTGTCGAAATTTATGTTGGAAACAAAAAATATTATTAGTAACTCAATATAATTTAATATATAATTTGTAAATTTATGTTAAAATTTTATAGTGAAAAAATTCTTAATTTTGATAATATTCTTGAAGTTTCCACGGGTGCTATATAAAATGCGTTTCACGGATTTCCTCCGTGACCAGGGTTTCTTCCACTTTTGGAATGCCAACGTTTATTAATTACTTAGTATCAGGCTGCTCCTCGCCCTGATGAAGTGGACTGCAAGGTTCACGAAACGTTGGCATTTCAAAAACGGATCTGGATACGGAGGAAACCCGCGAAACGCATAATCTTTATATAATTCTTAATTTTAATAGATCAGGCTAATAGAAAGAATAATGTTGAATAATTGAAATAATAATCAAAGTACCTGGATTAAATGTCGTGTGGGCTCCCTTTCTTCTTTTCAGGCTATCAGACGAGTAGACGACTTTGCCCTCGGAATCTAGAGTGACTCGAGCGCCCTGTCTCTTTCTCTCTAACGATGAATCCGGTTTCTTCGGCAATTCGCTCAGACTCACATACTCGGCGTCCTTCTTGAAGATGTCGGAATTGGCGTAGGTGGTAGTTGGTCGAACAGTGGTCATGCCTAATGACAACGATGACGACGGTGATGAAATCGGGCCCGCGGGATGTTTATCATTGTTGTTCCTCACGTCGGCTATGGTCACATAGTCGCCGGAGTCTGCATTTGAGAGCTCTTGCACGGCGCTGTGCTTCGTGACGTGCTTCTTGCCCGGAAGTACACCGCGAAGCTTGCCTAGAACTCCACTCAGCGGACTAATTTTGGTCGACGACGATGTCTGGCCTGTCGTCGCTGTTGTTTGCGGTCTGTCATTACTAGCAGCCGCCGGCAACACCTGTACGGTAGCATACAAATTTTTGTCCTGGCCATTGATCACTTCCATCTTAGAAGTACCGACAGTGGCAGACATTAGCACTGAACCGCCGCTCTGAAGTTCAATTCTCCTTGATTCGTTTTTCTTTTCACTCTGATCGGTTTCTCTCGCGTGCTCGTCGTCGGATACGGGTGGTGTGATTACGCACATCGACGGAATCCGACTGGTTGTAATTGCTGTCTTCGAGCGGATTCTCTCGATTCTCTCACAGCCTTCTAAATCGCTAGACTCTGAGTATTCAAACTCGGAGCAGGAACGACCGGTACAGGCTGGACTTGAGGCAGATTCGACGGGAGATGAAGATGTGTTGTGGCCGCTATCGGGTGATTCGCCACCATTTTGACCGTGAACCTGTCGATAAAAATTAAATATATTAAAAATACAGATCGAAGGATAAATACTTACATAATTTCTACAAATATTATGCCAAGTTTATTATAAGAATATAAATACATATTTAATAATTTTATACAAATTTAAATTTGATTATAGTTAATAATTTAATATAATAGAAATTTATTCTAGAGATGGATGATATTTTAAATATCGATAGATATTTTTGGACTTTTTTCTCGACATTTTATACCGATATTTTGTATTTCGATATCGTGTGCCAACATTTAAACAGAAACATCGAACTTTCGTTTCAATACGGTTTGTTAAGCCCGTTTTTAGTATGGATTGAGATTGGATTGAAAGTTAATGTAAAATTTATTAAACTTTTTAGATTAATTTCCCTATGTTTCTGCCCAGTACACACAGAACGTAACGACATTTGTCGCGCAGTAAGAACTTGGTGTGTGTAATGTAATTAAAAAAAAAAATTTTGATTGAAATAATTATTTAAAAAAGTCGATGAAATAGTCTAAAAAAATTATCTCTAATCATTATTTTTGAAAAAGATCGATTTTTTAAGCATATCGATATCAGCAATACATATATCGATACGTATATTGGTGCGCATATCGCCTAAAAATAGAAATATCGAATCCATATTGTGATATCAACAATATTGCAAATTATCCAACCAATATTTTGGTATATCAATATTTCTGTTTACGATACATTATGATACGAAATATGGAGATTTTTTTTCTGTATCGCTCATTTCTAATTTATTCTTTTCATATACAGAGTGTCCAGTAATAACTGCATTAGCTCTTGCGAGCAGGTAGAGCGAACTAAACTGATTGTGAATCGAAAAGTCCTGTACCATTTTGCAATTTTTGCAATAATTAATGAGATATTAATTTTTAAAGATCAGCGAATAAGCACGTTTCGTCCCGTCTGCCGCTAAGTGCCACATACGTCCGTCATCCGCAGTTGCTAGGCGCGCGCGCGTGGATGAGGAGTTGCTTGGCAACCGCACCGCATAGATTGTCGCCATCCATGCCGCTACTGAAGCAGTACGGCGCCCGCGTCGGTCGGCAGCGCAGTTCCTTCTATCTTTCTATCGCTTTTTTGCCTTATCTATTCTATCTATATTATCACTGTACATTTCTTACAATATCACTTATCATAGCCTCAATACAATTCTTAGAAAATATATTTTATATATTTTAATATAGAGATTAATGCTA